>PVKS010009305.1:0-54849 GCA_004027875.1 Aplodontia rufa
AATAAAAAACTTTGTGGAAAAAAAAAAAAAAGAGTTAGAAATTTAATGGATGGTTTTACCATCTTCCTTAAATGCTGATAACCTTAAATTCTTAAATCAGAATTTATGTTTATAAGCAGTTTATTTAAAAAAACAAGGGAGTTGGAGCAGTGACTCAGCAGTTTTGGCATTTGCCTGGCATGCACAGGGATGTGGGTTCAAACCCCAGTCCCACATACACAACTAAGTGTCAGAGAAACAGAGGCCAGATGAAAAATTATATAAAGTTGATTCTTTCTCTCTCCCTTTAAAAAACAAACAAAACCCAAATAAACTCATTCTAAAAAGCACTTGCCAAATGACCTCTTGGCTTATCAATGAGCAACAGATGTAGCAGGAAGCTCAATTATATCATCATACACTTGGGGCTTCACGCAGCTTTTTAACTGAGTACTTCCTACAAGTGGATGACTATAATTTCTCCTGATTCCTAAGCTAACACTTAGGGCACTTTAGGACATCAGAGAAACTCCCAGAGGTAAAGGAGCAGCCATGTTTTAGATGGGCAGTTTAGATCAATGCTCCTCTCTATGGTTAACTGTAATAACCGCCGTCTTTCTAAAGGATATTTGGGAAAGCAACTAGTTCCCAGAGCAACAGGTCTCCATCGATTGTCTGAAAGATACAGAACATCTGCCTCATTAGAATGCGGAGTTCAGCTGGGCACGGTATCAACCAGGCCTGTAATGCCAGCTTCTCGGGATGCTGAAGCAGGAGGATGGCAAATGCTAGCCCGGGCAACTTAGCAAGACCTTGTCTCAAAATAAAAAATAAAACGGGCTAGGGATGTAGCTTAATGGCAGTTCACCCAGTACCAAACGACAATGACAAGAGGTTGAAAGCATCAAGTTTTGAAAGCACAATAAAATGGTAAAACAACAAACTTTCACTCGGAACTTTGGCAAGTCCTCCTGGAACCAGGCAATTCTGGAAAGAGCTCTGCTAGAAAATACGTCTTTAATTCAAATAAAAGCCATGAGAAATAATATGCTTACTCATGGTAATACTCATTTCCCTAAAAAAAGGTTTCTTAGGGGAAAAAAAAATCCACTTGTACACCAGCGTCTGACTCAGTCCTCAAAGAGAGGGAACTGCGAGGTCGGACGAGGCTCCCCAGGCCTCTCGCTGACCTCGAGCGGGGGCCCGGCTCGCTCTACGTGGAGGACCGGGCCCGGGCCGGTGTGGGGCCCGGGCGTGCAGAAGGGGACGCCCACGCTCCCACCGGAGGATTACACGGTGCGCGATCTGAACTCCCCTCGAAGTTTAGGAACCTGGATGCCTGCAGATGAACTCTGGCAAAGGATTTGGGGAGAGGCAGGAAGAAAACCTCACCGGCCGCCCAGCGAGGCGACCACAGACGCTGGGCTGCGGGTGTCAGGGGGACCGGCGCGGCCGGGTGGAGGCGACCCCCGGGCAGAGGGTCCCCTCCTCGACAGCTCCACTCACCAGGAACTGGAACATGCTGTCGGCACGGACGACAAGAAGGACGGGAAGAGCGGCTACAGCTCCGCGGGCCGGTCCGAGCCAGCCTGCCCCGGCAGAGGGCGGAACCCGCCGTTCGCTTCCGGGTCACGCCCCACCTCCCGCCTGCCCCGTGCCCGGAAGCGGCTGGCGGCGCGGCGGCGCCCCCTAGTGGAGCGTCCCAGGCTCGCAGACGAAACCGCGCCAGGGAGGTGCAGGTTTCAAGGCCGGCTGGGCAGCTTTGAACTTCCCGCTTCTGTTAACTTGCTGTGAAGCCCAGGAATCTGATGCACAGCTAGGCTTAGGGTTCCGAGGCCCACAAGTCGGAATAAAAGCAGCGCGTCCCGTTCCTGGCTGCGCAGCTGAACTGCTTGGGAGCTTCCCCAACATTTACCCTTACCCTACATGGATCTGGGCGGGTGGGGAGGAAGGTTGTATTTTTCAGAAGCTCCACCAGTGTGCTATGCAGTCTACCCGAGGTCGCATGATAGAGGATTGGTGCTTAATTAGTTAGGATGGAGGTCTTTGGAGTCTCGGTACAGCTCTGGATCCAACTTCTGATTTTCCTGCACCACCTGGCAGCCTTGGGCAACTAACACCTCTACAGGTCTGCCTCAACCTCTATAAAGCAGTTCACACCAGCTACCTTGTGGAAGTGTAGTGGGAACCAAATGAGGCCCTATGTGGGACTCTATGTGGTTAGTGAGCTTCGGGAGGCCTCTGTCAGGTCCTCTCTTACCAGAGCTTCCCAGGTCATACTGCTGGCAGCCTCCTGCTGGTCTTCAGTCTTAAAATGCCCCAGACACACACACACACAGCACAGTGAGCTCACCCTTCTCTTTTGCTCAGTACCCCAAATTCACCCTTATCTACTACACTAAGTAGAACTAGTTTCAAATAATAAAAATCCAAATCATATGAGCTTAAACCAAATGGGAATGCATTATACAGATAACAGTGGACAAAGAGGGAGTACAGTAAAAATATGAGAAATTTAAGCATTTTCTGTTTCTGCTTTTCTCCATACACCTGAGTCATTGCTTCTCTGAAAAACTGACCGAACAAAAAAGATCTTTATGATCTCAGGTTGGAGACAAAAAAATAGATTAAGACATAAACAGTACACATCAAGGAAAAGGTTGATATGTTTGACAAATGAAAATGTAAAACATTTTACCATAAATAAAATTGAAAAGATAAGCCAATAGACTGAGAGCAAATATCTGCAGAGAAAACTAGAAAAATTAAAGCCACTCTGAATTGATAACTGTTAGGGGACAGAGAGAGGCAAATGGTGGGAACATGAGGTTAAGAGAATAATTCTATAAAAGTGGGCCCACTGTGCTGTCCCCCACATGCTTTCTTTTCCAAAAAGCAATTTACCTGCAGCTTTGCCTGACCTAAGTAAACAAGCTATGTCACATTGCTCAGCAAAATGCCTGTTACCAGCAGAGAAAATGCAAACCCAAAATAATGTTAATAGGAAGAACACAAGTTACCCTGAAGCAGATTTTTTTGACAGAATCCTCAGACTCAGGGAGATAAGGATAATTCCTCCTAGTCAGAAAATCTGAATCTGTAAGAATGCATGGTCCAATGTGACCTACAGTCACAATGGCAGTAAGAATTTGAAAGTCTGACGCCATCTTGCTGTCAGTCAAAAGTAAAGAGTGGACCTGGGCACGACTCTGGAAAGTTCTCTGGGATACCCAATAAAAGTGGAGTGCAGTAGAGACACATTGTCCCTCTCCTAAGAGGACCCACGGTCTACCTTGAGAATGCCCCCTTTCCCTTCCCTATCCCTTCAATAAACTCATTCCTGTTACTCTGACATGTCTGAAATCTTTGACTTGACTGCAAGAATTATGTTGGAGGTCTTTGCACTGCCTCAGTTTCCCGAGAAGGCCCCAACTCTGTAACATAATTACCCCCTACACAAAAAATAGGGGCAAAATTAAAACATATAAGCAGAGAAGGAAAAAGAATGGTAACTAAAACACAAATATTCAATTCAATTGATACTGTACAATTTACACCCATCAGATTGGTAAAAATTAAAAATACAATTAGAGCTGGGCGTGGGGGCACACACCTGTTATGCCACTGGCTTGGGAGGCTTAGGCAGGAGGATCACAAGTTCAAAGGCAGCCTCAGCAACCTGCTAAGACCCTAGGTAACTTAGCAAGACCTTGTCTCAAAATAAAAACTAAAAATGGCTGGGGATGTAGCTCAGTGGTAAAGCATCCCTTGGTTCAATCCTCAGGCCCCTTCACCCCAAAAAAACAAACCCAAGTGCAACTGAAAAGTATTATCAATGGTGTAATCAAACAGGTTAAGGGTATACTGCAGTAACCACTAAGAAAAATACTGTACTTTCTAATGAAATCCCTCCAATGAGGGATTTCTACTTCTAGTTACATAATTTGGAAAAGTGCTATTACGTGTAATGTCTCGTTCAAGGAGATATATATGATAATCATTGCAGTAGGAAAAATATTGGAAACCTAAATGTCTGCCAATCTACTGACAGTACAAGGTATAATTAGTGTATTGGTACAACAAGGTACTGTAACTAATCAATAATCACACTGAATGGGGCTGGAGTGTTGGGTTGGCAGCTACAGCACTTGACTGGCATGCGTGATGAGGATTCAAACCCCAGTACCACGTACACAACGAAGTGTTGGAGCAACGAAGGCCACATGAAAAACTATACTGATTCTTTCTCTTTCTCTCTCACTGACCTTCTCACTTTAAAAAAAATAATAATCATACTAAACAAGCATGAGAAATTATCAAAAACACAAATATAGAATAAAAAACCCTGATAATTGCTCCATATCACATAATACTGATGTATATATAAGATTAACAACTTGCAAAACAACAGCATTTAATGTTTATAAACATATACATATGTAGTGGAAGTATAAAATGTGACTGGGGTTGGGTACAGTGGTGCACAACTGTAATCTCAGTGGCAGGGGAGGCTGAGGCAGGAAGATTCCAAGTTCGAAGCCATCCTCAGCAACTTAGCCCTAAGCAACTTAGCAAGACCCTGTCTCAAAATAAAGGGTTGGGGATGTGGCTCAGTGGTTAAGCAACCCCTGGTTTCAATAATACCCACGACTGGAAAGGATTAACAATGAATTCTTCACAATGGTGATCTTTGAGAAATAGGAGCGCTCACAAGGGTCTCAATGGTATTTCTTATCACAAAAATAAGACCTGGAAAAATCATGAGTAATTTTAAGAGTTGAAAAAATTGGGTGTATGACATGAAAGAAGATATCTGGATGTTAATTATGCTGATTATATTATTTGTATGATTGAAGCAGTAATTTTTAAATAAAATATTTTAATTGATTAAAGAAATGGTTATAAAGTTTTCTAGGAACAAGATATTCAACCTCAAAGTTATCACCCACAGATAACGTGTTACAATGGGAAAGAGGTAACTTTCACAATGATGTGTGTCAAACACTGCCTTGACCAAGAGATCAGGCCTAATATCATGTTATCACTGTTAAGAATGCCCTGACATGGGGCTAGAGTGGTGGCTCAGCGGTTACAGCACTTGCTTGACAAGTGCAAGGACACAAGTTCAAACCCCAGCACCATGTACACAACGTACACAACAAAGTGTCAGAGTAATGAAAACCACATGAAAAACTAAATCAAATTGATTCTCTCTCTCTCACTACTCTCTCTTTAAAAAAAAGAATGTCCGACATGATATACGTAGGGCACACTTACACTACCATCTGTATGGCTGGATTCTGATTGAAAATGTTTAACCTGAACCTAAACAAAAGAAAATAATGGAAGCTTTTTTAAAACTGCAAAGATATGTCATCCCCTTTCCCCAAAAAAAACAGTAGGAAACTGAGAATAAAATAAACGACTGAATGTAATGTGTAATACTTTTTTTTTTTTGAGAGTGTCAGAGAGAGAGAATCAATTTTATTTATTTTTCATCTGGTTTTAGTTATTCCAATACTTAGTTGTATATGTGGTGCTGGGTTCAAACCCGGGTCCTTGTGCATATCAGGCAAGCATTCTACTACTGAGCCACCGTTTCAGCCCTGTAATGTACAATTCTTGATTGAATTCTAGCTAGGTCCAATTAAAGTTCTAGGATATATTTTTGGATCGATTGAGAAAATTTCAATATGGACAGAATACTAGAAAATTTTATTATTTTTTGTCAAATGACTTAAATGTGATAATTATTTTGTGGTTAAGAAGGAAATGTTCTTGCTAAAATATTTAGGGATAGAGTGTCACAATTACAACTTGAGAAAAAAATTATATATACATAGATATAAACACATAAATATCTATAAAGATAAATCAAATGTGCAAATTGTTGGCACTCTTCTGAAGATTCAAAAATTTTCAAAATACAGTTGGTAAAATAATAGACAAATATTTAGAACAGGCTAGGTTGTATATTCACAGATGTAGAGCTCAAATTAAGACATGTAATTTCTGGATCAATTTATCAAAACTATAGTAATAATGCATAGGAAGAGAGTACATTTCCCAACCCCAACAAACTGATTCAGTAAAAACAAATTAAAATCCTGCATTTATTAAGTATTTTTGAGGACTAGATGAATCTCTGCTTGAAATGATAAAACTTTTGGAAACACAGTATCTATACCCTGATTTTCTCCCCTTTGTTTTGCTGAAGAGCCCATGCATTACCTAACACCTTCTTCACCACCCAGATAAAAAAGTTTAACCAGGCCACCCTCTCAGCTGTGTGTTAGCCTCTGCCTCTGTGTCAAATAAAAGCCATTTCTGGTCAGCAGTACAACAAGCTGCAGTCCTTCCTGCCTCTCCCTCCTACCACTTCTCTACTGTCCCAACTTCCGACCCAGTCAGCTGAAGATAATAGTGTTTAGTAAATCCGCAATCTTAGTTTCAAATTTGGCAGATACCTCCTGTGGAGGGTTTATAGCACAGTTTTATAAAATGCTTAGATTCCACGCCTAAAGCTTTGCTGAGTATTCTGGGTGTGAGCCTGTGTTCCAGAAAAAAGATTATACCCAGGATGGAGATGGAGCTCAGTGGCAGAACACTTTTCTAGCTTGTGTGAAGCCCTAAGTTCATCCCCAGTACCAGGAAAAATATATGTATAAGCAGTAGAGCAACAGACATAAAGAGTACATTTTGGATCCAGTTATTTATTCATTTACCTCCCACTAAGACTTCTATTAACCAATAGGATGCTTTCCATCAAAGACTATTGTTTATAATTAATGGGCAATAAACTAACTTCACAATATAACAATTATCAAGCCTTTAAAAAATGCTTAAAAGCCATGGACATTTTTTTATGAGTTCTTTTTTTAAAAAAGCAATACTTACGACACCATAAAACTATTAATTTTCTGCTTCCACATGAATCAAGACTTCTTTCCCTCTTAGTACTCTCTCCTGTGTATTAGGTTAAAATAGCTGTCTGGAAAAAGAAATACGAATTCTCAGATGACACAATCACTTGAATATAATTGTGAAAGAAACAGAGGTGATTATATAATTTTGTCCTAGAGGTAGCCATCACAGTAATGAGAAATATTGATAGATAATTAATTTAAGAAATTTCACAGTTTCTAAAGAACAAATGCAGATTATCATGTTGTCATTTTACATGAAGAAAAGAAAAAAGGGCAAAAACGAATTTTAGGAGATGACTTGACTTGAGACATTTCTATAACATATTTTCACAGAACTGAGTACACTATTTAATCACAGAGCACGGCAAGGGTTCATTACCCACCCTACCCGAGTAACTATGAATATCATAGAAGTGTAACATGTACAAAGGGCAAAAAAATTAGGGTTTCCAGACTGTACCTTTAATTTAGCATTCAGAATACCTTTAGGGGAAAACTACTGTGGAGATCTGTTTGTTAGATTCCCAGTAATGTTGATCACTTACTAAATAAAGTTTCAAAAGAATAACCATATATTTGCTTTGTTTGTTTTTTAAAAAAGATTTATTTTTTTACTAGTGAGGATGAAACCAGGCAAAGAAGTTTACAGAAAAAAATGTCCATATATAAAGAAAGAAATAGCAAAATATTTTTTGGTCATAATTAAGAAACAAACTAATCTATAAAAAAGAAGACGATGTTTCCCAATTCATCTCTTCCATAGAAGAATGTAAGTACAGGCTCTCAGTTCCTTGATAACCTCAGTAGGCCACGGATACGTCTGATAAGAGCCTGTATGAAACTATAACGAGATCGAACTTTTGAATATAATCCTTCAATGTCCAGAAGTTTCTTCTGTAGTGATTCTCCAAAAGCGTTGATGGCATCAGTCTGAAGCTAGAAGTAACACAAATAGCACTGTGTTATTAAAAATGCTGTCTCAAGAGGCTGGAGCGGTGGCTCGGCGGTTACGGTGCTTGCCCGGCATACACAAGTACACGGGTTCAAACCCCAGCACCCACGTACGCAACTGAGGGTCAGAGCAACGAGGGCCATGTGAAAAACTCAATAAAAATTGATTCTTTCCCTCACACTGTCCTTCTCTCTCTAAAAAAAAAAAAAAAAAAAAAAAAAATGCTGTCTCAAATATTTATTTCATTCTAAGTCTTCCAGTTTAAAACACCTTTCTAGTTTTGTTAATGTAGTCTTTTCAGTGTAAAATATGCTTGGATTTTTATAATGGATTTTCATAATGCGATACCAAATTAACTAGACATTCAGTTTTTACCTTAAAATTTCTTGGTATGAGCCTAGTGTTTTTTTCCTCTTTTCTTGTTACCTTTCCGATAAATTTTAAGATCTATTTTAAAATAGTAACAATTGTTGATGCTGATATATACATACAAAAACAATTTCTAAAGAGCCACACAAGAAGTTGGTTAAGAGTAGTTTCCTTTGGGAAAAGTTAAAAAGTATAGGTAGGAAAAAGCTTTGACTTTCTACTTCATTTTGCAACTTTTAAAAATCCACTTGCATACTTCTGTCTTTATGAAATATCAATAAGGAGTTAGAGCCAGTAAATGCCTTAGAATTCACATGTATTTAGAATGGATATGCACTCTCAGGTGGATCTTTCTGATATTATATTGAAAGGCTAAAACGAAGAACAAAATTGTAAGAATCTGCCTGTCTTCAGTTTTGATTAAATTACTGCATTTCTTCCCCAAGCTTTATGACAACTCTAAATGAAACAGTAACAGTCAGCAATTCAACATGTACTTATTAATAAACATCTTCTGGAGAGTCTATTCTTTGCCTAATTCTACACATGGACTAAGTACTAAGTTACCTAGTCTTTACTTTCACAAAGTCACTAAGGGGCAAATACAGTCAGACCGAGGATGAGAGGACATCTAACTGGCAGGGTCTGCAGTCTGCTATCACTGTACCTCTCTTTTCTGGTAAGGCCCAACCTTCAGCTTTAAGAAAGGCAGCAACAAGGAAGAATTAGGGAAGAGTAGAGGCTTTATCAAATCATGGCTAGAACCTTACCTGGTCTATATCATGTTGGTTTACTACGGTCAGCCCACTTTTAAAATCCAGATTGGACTCGGAGGAGAAGGAATCTAGAAATAAAAGATATAGTCAAGCCAGCTTTGCAAGGACAGACTACTACCCAGTAGAAGAACCTGCAGAAAATGATTACAGCCATGAAACTTATGGCAATCATTTCACTGATGACCCAAGATTTACATCTCCAGATTTTCTCGTTTCTTCTCACCTGATAAAGTCAGTCACGGAGGCTTACTCCAGCAATAAGAATCACAGCTTGGTGGCTCACCTACTTCTATGTTTCTAGAAAATTACTTGTGACCAAAGGATTCCAGAGCTGAGTCAGCCCTTAACTGCAAGAAGCTTTAGCTAAAGAACAGTTGATGAGAAGGCTCTAGAATATTCTTATACTCAGCATAATTTCCCATGGACAGAAAGTAAAATACAAAAAATAGCTCTGTCTATGACTAAGTAGCTCTCAATTACCCAATTCACTCTTAGTAACTTGAAACATGAAAAATAAATTTAGAGGAGAGCAGTGGGGGCTGGAATAGTTGCTCAGTGGTTAGAGCGCTTGCCTGGCATGCACAAAACTCAAACGTCAGCATCACACACAACTGTCTGAAGAACAGAAACTGGAAGAAGAAATAAATTAAATTCTCTCTTTAAAAAATAAAAATGAGGGCAGTGTGTGGGGAGGAATCTCATGAAAATATAAGGGAGACCAGTAGAAGAGAGGTGAGGGACCCAGGGGAAGGCAGAAGGAAAGGGAAAGGGGAGGTACGGGAAAGGAAAGTGACCAGACAATATTGTTCTACTGTCTGCCTCACAAATCCGTAGCAGTGAATCCCACCGTTACGCGTGATGTACTAACAAAAACAAACAGTGGGCTGCACAGTGGCTCAGGGGTAGAGCACTTGCTTGGCATGCCTGAGGACCCAGGTTCAATCCCCAGCACCACACACACAACTAAGTGGAGGAAAAACAAAAAGCCAAAGAAAAAGAAAAAATTAACTCTTTTTTACTTTCCCTCTCTTTAAAAAAGGGGGAAAAAAACTTCAGAAAATTTTAAATAAAATAAATAAATAAATATACAAACAAAAATAGTTGGGTGCAGTGGCATACGACTATGGTCCTACTGCCTTGAGGAGGCCGAGGCCGGAGGGTGACTTGAGCCCAGGAGTTGACACCAGACTAACATAACAAGACTCTGTCTCAAAAAAACAAAGGGCTGGAGCAGTGGCTCCATGGTTACGGCGCTTGCCAGGCATGCGCAAGTACACGGGGTTCAAACCCCAGTACCCATGTACACAGCTAAGTGTCAGAGCAACGAAAGCCATGTGAAAAACTCAATAAAAATTGATTTAAAAAAAAAAAACAAAAAAGTTACTAGAGTTTCAAGGCACTAATGTGCATATTTTTCAAAATAAAGCTTACCTTGCAGTCTTCTGTTTTTAAATAAAGTTCTGGAGGCAAATAAGGAATCTTGAGAATCTGTAGGTGTGCAATGTAACAAGTAGTACTCCAGATGGCGCCAAAGAATAAATAAGCAGGTCTCTATGATAACTGAGTTCAGATTAAAGAAAAATAATCTTATCATATACTTTTTACTAGCCAGTGTCTGGGGGGAGACAGAGAGTGCACTCACATAATGACGCATCTACAACCTTAGTCTAGCGGGCAGGAAACATTCCACCTACGGTGAAAGAAAGCAGCAAGGTGTGCTAAAGGTGACAGGGTGCTGTCTTGAGTCCTTAACTCCTTGCTGGACAGAAAGTCTGCATATATTATAGCCTCTCTAAAAGAAAAAATTAGAATTTGGAAACGTATTAGGCATTTACCAGAAGAAAATTAACAATAATTTTGTTTCCTTCCATCTGTTTTTGGTGGCCGAATAACATGAGAATAAGTAAACAGTTCGTCCATTTAAAGGCCACCACTCAAGTGGTGTATGACTTCATAAAGGATACAAGAACAAAGGGAAAGCAATTTAGCTCGATTGTTGATCAACTTCACCAAACGCCGCCTCGCTAGAACATATTTCTGGGCAGTGGATATTTTATCAACACCAGCAGGCATCACAGACTGGCACAGCTAAGAGAAAGAAATAAATGTAGCATTAAAATGACATAAATTGCAACAAATTTAACAAAAAATCTATTATAAGCAGGTCACTGTGATAAGTGCTGTGAAAAGGACTCAGATTTAAAATTCCTTGCAGATTATCTACAAATGAGAGTCAGAGAAGTAGTCAGATTCACAAATGAATGTTCACCTGCTGCCTTTTGAGAAAATCAGTTCTAGAAACAGACATTTCTAACCTACTAACGGGCCCACCAATCCTCGATCTCCTGTCACATTGAAACAAAACAAGTTTCTCAAGCAGCAGGCGAAACAATGCCATGGAGAATTTCTATAACAGCTGTCACATATCTTCTGAAGAAAAAGAAATGCAGACTTCTAAGGGCACAAGGAACAAGCAGTGATCGTCAACCAAAACCTCCCTTGAGCACTTCTTGATTCTAACATTGGGTTTGACAAAAGGTGTACTAAAGAGGGGCTGGTGGACCACACATGCCTCTGGATCCCCAGGTTCTGCATCTGCAGAATCAACCAAATGCAGATCGAATACATACAACCGCAGCTATACTAAACATGTAGACCTCTTTATTTTATCATTCCCTAAACAACATAATGCAACAATAATTCACACGGCTTTATATTGTATTAGGCATTCAGTAATCTAGAGGAGGATGAGCATTAAGCTGTATACAAATGCTATGCCATTTTACATAAGGGACTTGAGCTCCTTGGAGTTCGGCATCTGCAGGTGGTCCTGGAATCCACAGACCGGATATACGGGTATTCTGTGATTATCAGAACAGTGGCAAAGGGATAGGTTTTGACTCATCGTACGAGTGATATGCAATTTTCTACAAAGTCCAGTATAAACCAGAACTGGCAAAGGCTCAATATGCAGACCGCTATGGGGTATGAAGAAGCTTCAGCAAGACCTAGGGACTGGCCAAGAGGCACCTTGAAGCTCAGCTGTGCCAATGGAAAAGAAGGCAAGCTAGTTAGGGAGCAAGCCCAGTAACTCAGCATCTTTAGGAGAAGGTACGATCTGGGTCACTGAGAGAAGGCAGTCAAGTCTGAAGTGCTATCCCTTTTGTTTGAAAAATTCACTAAACGGGTACTAAGGATGTTGAAGGCACAGACATTTACACCTAGGTATTTCTGCCAATATCTGCAGTATAAACTCAGTTTCTCAGCACAAGTTATCCAGAGCTCTTTATTCAACGGCCAGCTCCCTTTCCATTTTCTTGAACAGGAGCCACTTGACTATTCTTCAATCACATCTGTCTATGCTTACGAAGCTGAGGCAAAGGTGAAAGACTCTTCCAGTCAGACAGTGGAATCACACGCTTCCTTCAGCTGTACTTTGCCATCATCTTCACTCCCAGGCCCTGACTAGTAAAAGCAATGGTTTCTTAAGTTTCATCTCAAGATTCATACCTCTTTTATCTCATCTGGGGGAAGTTGCTCAACATTCTGTAGCTTGTTGACACTTTGCCGGTGACTGTCGTAGTAGGTGAAGAAATCACTGGCACTCTGTTTCAGCAGGTAGACAATAATGCCCAAACCAGGTAGGCGCCAATATGGAACCACTGGAGCTTGGGTATCTAACAGAAGATACGAAATCATATTTCACTTACAAACACTTCTTATGAATTTTAAATGACCCACAAAAAAATAAAGGGTACTCCAGAATTTGACACATGTAAACTACCACTAAAACTAACCCAACCACATTTAAATACCAGTGATAGTACAAAGAACAAGTGGTTAGGAGTGATTGTAATCAGGTATACACATCAGAATGGACACCTTGAGAGAGTAACAAATGTGGGTGGTGGACATCAGCAGAGTTTTACTTTACTGGATTAAGACCTCTCTGCAAATATTATAAAGGGTATATACTTCTACACTGACCCCCCAACCTGCGAACACAGACTCATACACAAATTTGGGAGTTCTCAGTCCCAGGTAAGTAATGCCTGACTCACACCATACTGCAGTTATCTGGACCATTTATAGACTTCCTTTTTCTAGGTATTGAACTGAGAGCGCAAAATCATTCTTTAAAAGACACCATGAGAACACTAACTGAAATACTGCAAAAATATAAATGGATTTAAGGGGTTGGGGATTTAGTTCAGTGGCAGAGCGCTTGCCTAGCATGTGCAACGCCCCGAGTTCGGTTCTCAGCCCTAAAAAAAAAAGAAAAAAAATAAATGGATTTTAAAAGTTAAAATGTATTTTACTATAATTCTATTTTGGTAGCAAAACAAGGTTTTGTATTTTGTATTTTATTATTTGTGTGTGTGTGTGTGTACACTTGTACTGGGGACTGAAACCAAGTGCACTTTACTACTGAACTACATCCCAAGCCCTTTTTATTTTTTATGTTGCAACAGAGTCCTGCCAAGTTGCTAAGGTTGGCCTCGAACTTTATGATCCTCCTGCCTCAGCCTCCTAAACTCTGGGATTATAGAGGCATGCACACCATACCCAGCTAAACAAGATAATTTGCCTTTTACCTGGCTATCTTTCAATGAAGATGTAAAGCAACAGTGGAATGCCATACAAGTTGTTTGCAAAGGGAAAACTTAAAGGGCAATAACAAAATCATCCTAGAGAGAGTCTATGTAGCAAAATTACAGCAATTTCTTCTAATGGCTGGGCATTTCTTGGAAACATCTTGGTCATTTCAAGTCTGATTTGGAGGTAAAAGTTGTTCAGTGACTCAAAGTGCCAGGATGCTGAAAGGGAGACCACACTTGCTTCCTTTACTACCAGCTCCCTTAATTTTGCTTTAAAGTTAGATCTCACAGATATTATATGGAGGGGATACAGTATCTGAAGATGCCACAACCCATCAGGAGCTCCTGGACAAATCTGATTGGGCAGGTTTTCTTTTCGAGTCTTCAGTGAAGATGTGATAGTCCTCAAAATATAGGTCTTTATTGAGAGCATTCTCCTGGTGAAACCGGGTAGCCTGGTACCCAGACAACATTGATATCCACAATGAGGATGGTCAAAGGCTCTGAGGACTCTAAACAAAATCACTGAATGAAAGGTACTTTAGAAGCTATTAAGGATTTTCTTCTGGGCTGGGGATGTGGCATAGTGGTAGCATGCTGGTGTAGCTTGCCTAAGTCCCTGGGTTCAATCCCCAGTACCACACACACACACTCAAAAAAAGAAAAGAAGAAAAAAGTAGGATATCTGTTTCCAAGAATGACAAACAGATCATACCAAACAAGCTTCTGCTCTCTGTGACTCACCAGCAGAAATCAAAAAGCCCTAGACATAATACAAGCAGGAGCAGACAGACGCTGGTGGGAAAAATGTAGAAATACTATCAGAGAGCAGAACAGTAGGTGCTGGGCCAGGGAGTTAAAGAAATGTATTATTAAATGCAAAGGGGCAAGAAGAACCTTTAAGGAAGAAGAAATAATTTCTATATTTTGATTCTAATAGTAGTTACACAACTGCTTCTTCTATTACCAAAATTTTTCAAGCTATGTATCTAAAATGATTGAATTTTGTTGTACATAGATAATACCTCAATTTTCCTATCAGCTAAGATATTTTATAGTAGAGTTCAAAAATCTTAGCATAATTATATATAAGATTATATACTATTAAAATAACAGTCTCAGAAATATCATCTAAAGGCTTCCTGAAATCACCACCAGTCCATTCCTTTACCACTACCAAGATTCTAATGGGCTTTGTCTTTTCAGTGCCCACAGGACAATAGCTTTAACAAATTTACAGTCCTGCCCCATATGTCTTATCTTCTCTATTGACTCATTAGGAAATCACAGGCTAAATCAGCCTACTTAGTATCTAAATTTATTTTGCTGTTACAAAAATTTGGAGCTATAATTCAAAACCCAGTTTAGACACTGAGTTCAGCTTAATCAGATTTAACATACAAAACTGTCTGTTGTATTTTCATATTCTTTACCCAACTAGCTTATTCTCCAATTCTAGATCCTTTTTTTGGGATCTCAAGTACTATTTAAAACTATACTCACCCATATAGTTCTTTTAGATTTAGCATCAGAAAATTGTGAGTTTCCCTATTCTCTTGAGCTCTTCAGGTTTACATGTAGGTCTGACAATAGTGCCTCCCACACCTTCTTTAAAGAGTCATTTTTAAATTTCTCCATTAATGACTCATATCAAGGAAAACCTGCATCTCACTGGAGGCAGGATGAAAAGCTACATAATGATCATGGCAATGCCATTCCTCAGGGACAGGAAAAAACTGAGCTTACCTTGCCGTGGCCCATCTCTATTAATGGTTTCTGAAAGGCTAGGGGTGAAGAGACACACAGCATGCTGGAAGGTAGAGGAGCTCTGCAGCATGAGTGACTGGCAGTATTCCATTACATTGGCACAGATCTACCATGGAAGAACAACAATAAGAAAAATATTAGCCTCCCAAATGGCCTAATATCACAGAAATCCAGATCTGAAGGAGGGAAAGGATATAAAATCAATTTGTAAAATTACACACCTACTATTTCACCAGTTTTCCCAAAATACAAAAATGTCACAGCATTGTCACACAGTTCTCACCCCCTCCTACCTGTTGCATGGCGAGCTCAATCTCATCTTTCTTGCTCACTCTATCTCCCTCCACGTTATCATCTTGAAATTTAAACTGTCGCAGTCTGTCGGAACCACCAAAGCGACTTAGCAGTCCTAAGCACTGACGCTAAGAAAAACAGGTATTTTGTTTAAAATTAGTAACCTCTCTCTCTTTTTTAAGTATCATCACTTTATTCTCTTTAGATATGTAAAAGCCCAACATACTTGTAGACCCAAGTACTTGTGCAGGATTATTTTAATTTTCTCATAGACAGAATTCTGACTTTTAGGAAAATAAAATCTAACATGACCATGGAAGTACAAATAGAGTCCTAAATGATGATGTTGGTCATTTGTGGTACTCTTGGCCTCACTGAGGACCAGAGAGCCAGGAAATTCTCCTGTCCTCAGATATGGCAAGTGTGACCTCTCTTCTTTTCTTTAAAGTTTTTTTGTTTTTTTTTTTTTTTAAGGAGAGAAGGACAGTGAAAGAGAGAGAGGAGAGAGAGAGATAAATTTTTTATTTAATTTTTCATGTGGCTTTCATTGCTCTGACACTTAGTTGTGTACGTGAGTGCTGGGGTTTGAACCCGTGTCCTTGTGCATGCCGGGCAAGTGCCCTAACCGCCAAGCCAGCCCATGACCTCTCTTTCTTGAGGGAAGAGAAAAAGAAAAAATTGATAGGGGGGTGCAATCGCTCTTAAAAGCATCTGTTATCTTACTTCCAACTAAGCCAACTAAAGGTAGCACCATTAAAATTCACCTTTTTGCCAACTCATTAAAGGTATTCTTTAAAAAAATGGTATTCTATTTTTTTCAGCAATTAATCTCCAACATAATCTATATGTTTGACAAAGAATTTTATAGGTCATATCCAGAACAGCATTTAGTAACTCTTTGGGAGGCAGTGGTTAACTGAAACAGTTATAAATACAGAAAGCAAAATGAGAAGGCGACTAGAACACGCTTTGTAACAAACCATGATAATTCTGTCTAGTAAGGCACAAATTTAAAGGCTGTTACTCCTGGGGCTCCTTTCTAGGGACTTCTTAGGGAAGCTGGGAACATACAGGTAGTCTTGGCAAATAAAATACAAATGTCACCATCTTGAAATGCTGGTGCTTTTCACCTGAAGGTACAGTTGTTCCTGGGGTTCTCTGAGGGAAAGGATCACTTTTCAAAACTGGCAGCGTATACAGTGATTGGTGCATGGGTTTGGAGTCAAAGCATGGGTTCCAGTAACAATCATAAATTCTGCTTCGACCCAGGACAAGTTACTTATTTCCTCAAGCGTCTATGTTCACATTTCTAAGGTGGTAATAACAATTTCTATCTTATAAGATTGTGGTCAGGATTAACTGAGACACCGTATTATATTTAAAGCATTTAATATAACGTTCTGCACTTAATTGGTATATAGCAAATGCGTGTATTTTAAAAACTAGTAACACTCCATATCTTACTATGTATAAACAAATATACAGTACATACATACATAACTTATACATATATACATACATATATAACATACAATGTTTTCTTATGTAAACTGATGTTTAGTTAAGTTTGAATAAGGCAAAGCTTATTAATCAGACTACAATAGAAACGTATTTTGCCAAAATAGTCATATCTTTTTTAAGTGAAAGAGAAAGAAAGAATCAATTTTATTTAGTTTTTCATGTGGCTTTCATTGCTCCGACACTTCATTTTGTACGAGGTGCTAGGGTTTGAACTCACATCCTTGCACATGCCAGGCAGGCACCACAACCTCTGAGCCACCGCTTCAGCCTAGTCATATCTATTTTTTAAACTTATCAATATGTTTGCTGCCCTTACAGATAAAACAATATGCGTAAACATTTCTAAAGGTCACCTTATGAAAGATACATCAAAAAGATTCTTTTCTCCCCACCCATGAAAAAAAGTGAGAAGATTAAAAAAAACTTAGGGCATTTAGGATTTGCTGATGAGAGTGCTACCCTTTCTGGACAGCCGCTTGACAATATGACGTCAAAATGTACTACATACGTACCTTTGGACCCAGTTATGTCACATACGTTATTTAAACCAGAATTTAAAATACATACATAAAAATGCTGCTAGCAGTTTATTTTTGTTTTTGCAATCCTAGGTATCAAACCCTTGACTTCACACATGCTAGGCAACCTCTCTACCACTGATTTATATTTGTAGCCCTAGCATTTTTCTTTTGAAATTGAAAAAATGATTTATGACAAGAGGACAGGTTAAGAAAATCACAGTATGAAAATAACGAAATATAAGTTCTAGCATATAATTATACCACAGCCAATCAAAGTAAAGACATTCAGACAAAGCAGGTGAAGACTCCCAGATGTTGTAATAAAAATATCTGATTGACAGTATGGAGATTCCTCAAAAGATTAGTCATGGAGCCACCATATTACCGAGCGATACTACTTGTTGGTATTTATCCTAAAGAAGTCAAGTCAGTATATTTATAGTGATACGTGCATACCCATGTTTACAGCAGCACAATAGCCACACTATAGAACCAACCTAGGTGTACATCAATGAATGAATGGATACAAATGTGATATATATATACAATGGAGTTTCAGTCAGCCATAAAGAAAAATGAAATGATGTCACTTGCAGGAAATGGATGGAACTAGAGACCACTATGTTAAGCAAAATAAATCAAATTCAGGAGGTCAGATGTTATGTTTTCTCTTTTATGTAGAAGCTAGAAAGGATTAAGAAAAAGAAAGGAGTAATGTTGGGGACAGAGATCAAATGAAAATTAAAGGCAGATCAGTAGAGAAAAGGGACTGGGGGGGGCGGTTCAAGGTGACAGGGAGGGGGGAAGTGCTGGGGAGTGATAAAGCCAAATTATATTATTACATTGTGTACCTGTATGAATATATAACAACAAATTGCATTATGTACAACTCTAATGCACCAATAAAAATATGAAAAGAGAAAAATTTTTTTAAAAAAATAAAAATTCAATTGATAAACTATCTAATATGTTTGAATATACTGAAAGGAGATTATACATCTGGAGGAGAGTTTAAGAATAAATTAGAAGGGCTGGAGCAGTGGCTCAGTGGTTACGATGCTTGCCTTGCATGCGCAAGTACGCGGGTTCAAACCCTAGCACCACATACACAACGAAGTGTCGGAGCAACAAAAGCCACATGAAAAACTAAATAAAATTGATTTTGTCTTTAAAAAAAAAAAAAGAATAAATTAGTAATAATTATACAAAAACAGTTTTTAAAAAGCAGCAGCAATCGTCAGCTCTAGAGAAAATAAAACATTGCATAGAAAAGTAACAGTACTGGGCCTGGAGCAGTGGCTCAACAGTCATGGTGCTTGCCTGGCATGCGTGAGTACATGATTCAAACCCCAGCACCATGGACACAACAACATCTCAGAGCAATGAAAGCCACGTGAAAAACTAAAAATAAATTGATTCTCTTTCTCTCACTGTCCCTCTCTCTTTAAAAAAATAAATAAATAAAGTATCAGCATTGTCCATGGCTTACTCATAAATGTCACTTACAGTCACAATAATGTAACATGAAATATTAAGATAACCAAGATTAAGTGATTATATTGAGTTTCAGTAGGGTATGATGGGAAATACATATATTGTATGTTTGCAGAAAAGGAATAACAAGATCTAAATTCTCATCCTCGTCACTGGAAAGCCAAAGTTGGTTTCCAAAATGGGAAATCAAGTAGCAAGCAATATAAGCATGTTCTTTCAGAGATAACAAAGGAATCAATTAAAAAAGATGAAAGCGGTTGTCTAATTTGGGAAGCAGAATGGGGAGGATGGGTCTAAGGATTGTTATATTTTGTAACACATTTTAAACTATTTAGAAATAAGAATCAGTTACCTGGAATCTTCCAATATGTCCCTGTAGCTCCATTAGAGATCCTTCATTTACATCCACATCAAGTTCACTTAATATGCCTACAAAATTTGGAATATTTTTAAATTTAGTTCTATATTAAAATAAAAACTAAAGAAAGCAAGAGGTTCTAGTATTTTACATTTTTTGCGTATAAACACATTTTTGCCTTGGAAGTTTTGAGAAATGATTCTACAAAGACTATTTTTTATATTAACACCAGCACCAGCACATTTGCTTTTATATTCAATCTAAAATCTAGATTGAATTGGTGATGTCAAACAAAACATTAAAAATTAAAAAAAAACCTTTTACTTGTTACCAAAGAAGTTAAAAACTTTCTAAACTCAGCAGTTAACTGCTTTCTAATGAGATTTTAGACCTAAACAGTTCACCAGAAAAAGAAAGGGCTAATATATGCCATAAATACTAAGGGAAGGTAGTGGCTGAGAGAAAGAGGAAAGTCTGGTGGAGTAAGCAGCATGAGCTTAGTTCATGATTCTTAGCTATCCCTCATAAGTAATATGGAGGACAGAAGATAAAACAACAAATGTTAACGGAGACCCTGCGATTCACAGACAAGCATGTTGAGAGTAACCAGTTAAGTCTTGGAGAAATGAAAGGAAAAACCAGTAGGAAAACCACTACATGGCAGTACTGGGACCAAGCAAGAAAGAGGTGCCTGGCTTGGTATCATAGTAAGACACTGGACTGGTGGAAACTTAGACACACCAAAAACTGGGTGGAGAGGAACCTAAGGTCTCTTCAGGGAGAAGATAGCTCCAAGTACCTCAATAGGCACTGCTCACAGTCCCCAACTCTCAACTTCTCCCCACCCCGAGTGTTCAGCTCGGAGGCATGTTCAGAAAAGATCTTGAGGTTGGTAGGTGGAATCTGCAGTTACCTCAGACTTCTCCAGAGCAACATAAAAGTAAAGATAGTATCGCTGAGTAGCAGTGTTAAGCACACCAACTCAGAATCCACAATGTGTAGGAAACTGCGTTACCAGTGTTATCTGTGTGACTTAGGACAAGCTAACCTTTCCATGCCTCAGATTCCTCACCTGTAAAATGTAGTTTTATGTCATAAGACTGCCGTGTCCTCAAATCAAATTAAATTAAATATTTAAAGCAGTACCTGGCATATAAATGCTTAATAAATATTCAAGTACTATCAATATACTACATGTTCTGAAGGAAAGAAAATCATAATTGGCCATGATGTCATACAAGAACAAAGGCAGCTTCTTTAGATCTTTCTTTGGGGGCAAGGGTAGTGGTATTTGGGATCAAACCCAGGGACACTACCAAGATTCATCCCCAGACCTTTTCATTTTTTATTTTGAGATAGGTCTCACTAAACTGCTGAAGCTGGTCTTGCAGTCCTCCCTACCTCAGCCTACAAGCCCCTGGGATTACAGGCATGTGCCACCACATCAAGCAAGGCGTTCTTAAACATTGGCAAGTATGTATGTATATCCCCCCGGAGGGAAGGGAGCTGAAAACAAACTACACATATCAAGAGAGGGGGCTGGAGCGGTGACTCAGCAGTTACAGCACCTGCCTGGCATAAGCAAGGCCACAGGTTCAAACCCAGGGGCACCATGTACACAATGAAGGGTTCAAGCAACGAAAGCCACAAGAAAAACCAAATAAAACCGATTCTGTCTTTCTCTCTCTCTCTCTCACTGTCCCTCAAGAGAGAATTCAAACGAAACACCTCATAAATAAGGGGCAGAAGAAACGGTGCTTTGCAGTGAGCCCACATAAACACACAGGCAAAAGCAAACACCGAAGGTGCCGTGATTGCAAGACTGACTCATAAAACCTGACAGAGTAAACTCAGACATGCAAACGTGATGTGAAGGCAGAAGAAGTGCAAAAGAATTCATCACTTCATCTTTCACATCTGAGAGTTAACTAATTCTAAAATTCACATATCAGTAAAGAAACTATATCAGGGGAAGTGATAAAAAAGTTTAATCAGCTTTTCATTATCTTTTGTAATCACACTGAACTTTTAAGAGCTAATATCTTTATACTATTGTAGTGAAGAAACATTTTTCTAGAATTTAGCAATCCCTTTCATTTCTTTTTTAGTATTTTATCTGTCAAAATCGTAGAAAATTAAATATTTGTTTTCTGAAACAGCATGCAAAAAGGTAATCATCTTTGTATGCCTCCATTTCTCTCTCCCAATGCATATGCACAGTACAATGTTTAAAGAATTATTTGTCAAATGTTAACATTTGGCAACTTCTAGGTAATGAGTTTTTTTCTTTTTTTTTTTGAGAGAGAAGAGAAGCAACTTTATTTACTTTTTCATATGGCCTTAGTTTCTCCAACACTTTAATTGCTGAGCCATTGTTCCAGCCCAGTATTGAGTTTTTTAATGTTTTTAATTATCTCTTTGAACTTTTAAATTTTTTTATAATGAGCACATATCAGTTTTATAAAGTCATTACTTAAAAAGGCATGTGACTATTGGTGGTACCAATTTCAAATAAGTCATATACAGCTGCAAAATACAAAAGCCTGATTTCGTTAAGTTTATGTCAGTCTGTAAACAATAATTAAAAGTGCACTGAACACAATCAACTCACCAGGCAGTGCTGCTTTACTTATAATCCCCGTCAGCAGAGCCAGTTCCTGCAAAGAGCCCACACCGACGTCCTGACAGCGGAGGACTGCCTGTGCGGCACCCGAGTGCGAAACGAGGAACTGCAACACCTGAGCCGCGCAGCAGGCGACGTGGAAGAGTAGGAGGCACGTTACGGATGTATAATTCATCTTTGTAACAACATCAAAGCAAGTCATTCAACGTAACAAGGAAGAACTACTTACGCAGTTTATTTCTTCAGGAAGAAAACATTTACCAACTTCATAAGAAAGCTGAAGGTAAGAACTACTTTCAGATCTACACATTAATATTCGAGGCTACTGCAGAAGAGCATAGTATAACTCGGAGCTTATATGTGAAAACTATTAATTGACACTTTTTTTTGTTTAAATGGAAATAGAATGAGAGCTTTAAATAAACGGGTATAAAATGGCTACTGAATTCAAAAATTTGCTATATGAAAAGTCTGACAAGCATGACATAAGAACAATGAAGTAAAAGCTTTTGTCTAATTCTCCTTCTGACGTGGATAAAGGAGATAAAAACTCTGCCTTGGGGACTGACTGGTGGCTGAGAAGTTGGAGCGCTTGCCTGGCATGTGCAAGGACCCGGGTTGAAACCCCAGCACCACATACACAACTATATGCTGGAGAAACAAAAGCCAGATGGAAAAATAAATTAACAAAATTAAAAAACCAAAAACCTCTGCCTTTCCACCTTGGCCTTTTATAGTGCACCACCACTGAGGATTCTCTCAGCAAGTTCACATAAGATTATCTCAACTAGACTGCAAATGCCTTGAAGGCAGAGACTAAGCCAAAACAAGCTGAGCACCTGAATTACTCAGGAACAGTGCCAGCTATAGCATTTCATATAGATCCCCAGCCTCAGCCCATTACTGACTGTGAATTTAGTAATCTGTACTTGTTAAAGAGGCTCAAGTGATTCTCTTATACTCAATACAAGACCGGTATTACGGAACAAATGTCTTTGTCAATCTCCCACTGCTACTAAAAATCTTAAATTTCCATAAAGACAACAAAGAAAGTTGATGGCCAGGCATGAAAGGGCTATAGGAGGTCACCTAGACTACTGCAGTTTAAAATAGGGTGTCACTGTAGAAATGGCAGCATCTACCCTAGTAAGACAAGTCTGCGCCTAATGGCAAGGAAGGCAGACAAAATCACCAGAAATCAGAGCATTTCAGGACAGTTCCTGAAAGTATCACAAATAACAAAGCAATATACCAAGACTATATAAACATAATGATAATCTAAATATACACTGAAAGTTAAATTATATAGTATTAATTTAAAGAAATGGAAATAAATGTTTGAAGTTCCACTGAGAAACTATGAAAATAAAACAAATTTCTGGTGCTAAAGACTTTTTTTTTTTTTAAAGAGAAAGGGACAGTGAGAGAGAGAGAGACAGAATCAATTTTATTTAGTTTTTCATGTGGCTTTTCACTGCTTGAACACACTGTGTTATGTACGTGGTGCTAGGGTTTGAACCCGAGTACTAGCGCATGCCAGGCAAATGCCGTAACCATGTTAAAGACATTTTTGATAGAAAATTAACTTATTTATTAAATTATTTCATTCTGTAAAAATCACATGTAAATGTGGTACCATTTTTTATATATTTTCTGTGAGGCCTACTATATCCTTCTCTAAAGAAATAACTGGTTATATTACATCTTAAAAACCTAATTATTGGGGTTGGGGATTTAGCTCAGTGGCAGAGTGCTTGCCTAGCACGTGCAAGGCCTGAGTTCAGTCCTCAGCCCTGAAAGGAAAAAAAAAAAAAAAAACTGCTTATTCCTAGCGCAATAACTATTTTCTAGAACAAATTTTGATCTCTTGCTTTCCATGACATTGTTCTATTAATTAGCTAGAGTACTTCATTCAAACAAGAATACAAAAACGAACCAATATAATTCAGAGCAAAGGCCAAGTGGCCTGTTTTCTATAGGTAGTGCAGCCACAAATAGGACCAAGATAAGCCCACCCAAGCTTTCTATGCACAGGGGTTTTGCATTTGTAAAGGGAAGATTTTGCACTAGATAATTTCTAAACAGGGATACAGCTTACCTGCCCTGCTGCCTGCAAGTGCTGGGCCATACTAGACGTGAGGATGACCTGGCACAGCTGGAGAGCTGGAAGGAGAATCTGCCGGTAGCGATCCACTGGCGTTGGGATGAACATTGGGGGGTCTCTCATGCCAAACATGCTTAATTCATTTCAACCAAACAAGGAGAGAGCAACATTGTAAGAATTAAGGTATGATCTTAACAATTCCTTACATTTACATGGCACACGAATCACAGCCAGTTGATTAAGATGTGAAGCAACTAGTAAGTACTCAGCATTCCGTACGCACATTAATTTTTCAAAGACTTGGTTATAAAAAATGGAGTTAGTTGAATGCTGAAAAATCTTATTAAAGAAAATCTGAATAGTTTAGAAATGCAATGCCTAAAACTTCCCAAATATATTTATTCTTTCCTAATGTTCCCTTGGGCCACAGAGACTCTAAGAAAAACGGATAAAAACAAGTTACTGAGGATACAGCTCAGTAGTACAGCATTTGCTTAACAAGAGTGAGGCCCTAGGTTCAATCCCCAGCACTCCAAAAAGAAAAAAAAAAACTCCAAAAATAAACCAAAAAGTTATTTTCCCCAAATTTCCCTCTCTTATACTCAAGCCAAAAATAAATTTATATTGCCTATTACATAAAATAAAATGAAATTAAAAGTTAAAATGAGGGGCTGGAGTGGTGACTCAGCAGTTACGGTGCTTGCCTGGCATGCACGAGGACACAGGTTCAAACCCCGGCACCACGTGCAAAGTATCAGAGCAATGAAGGCCACATGAAAAACTTAAATAAAACTGATTCTTTCTCTCTCTGTCCTCTCTCTCTTAAAAAAAAAAAAAAAAAAGTTAAAAATGAGGCTGTAAAATCTCTTACAATTTAAACTTGGGTATTAGAATGCCATAATAAACTATCTTTTATTATAGATGTTTATATTTAAGCAGGCGTGGTGGCACATGCCTGTAATCCCAGAGACTCAGGAGGCTGAGGCAGGAGGATCACAAGTTCCAAATCAGCATCAGCAACTTAGGGAGACCATTTCAAAATAAAATATTAAAGGGGCTGGGGATGTGTCCCACTGATTAAGCACCCCTGAGTTCAATGCCTGGTACCAAAAAAGTTTATATTTAAATTTTTAGATAAAAGAAAATGAGAGGGGGCTGGAGCCGTGGCTCAACGGTTATCACGTTTGCCTGGCATGTGCTAGTACGTGAGTTCAAACCCAAGCACCACGTGCACAACCAAGTGTTCCAAGAATGAAAGTCATGTGAAAAACTAAATAAATGATTGCTTCTCGCTCTCTCTCTCTCTTCCCCCTCTTTCTTTAAAAAGAAAGAAAGAAAATGAGAGGGAGTGGAGGCAGAATATTGAAATAAAAGGAAAAATAAGAGACTTTGCACAGACAAGTGATAATAGGACATGAACTACAAACCCCCTTTAGTTAAGATGAAAATAATACTTATATTTAAAACTTTAGAAAGCAATATCAAAATAATTTTTTCCTGGAGGTAATAAAGTTCTATAGGTGAGCCTGAAAAACCCAAATTCAATTTGGTAATGAATCCTTCAAAAAACATTACTAAATCCAACTTTCGCAAGATTTACTGCTAGGAAAGTATGCTATCTGCCGAACAATGCCGCAGTTATAGAAACACAAAAGAAAAAAATTCAAATTGAATTTTCCATAATCAAAATGAACCTTTTCCACATTCAAAATGAGTCTGTTAAAAAAATCTTGAAACTGGGGCTGGAGCGGTGGCGTGGCGCTTACTGCTCTTGCCTGGCATGCACAAGGACGCAAGTTCAAACCCCAGAACCATGTACATAACGAAGAGTCCAAGGAATGAAAGTCACACGAAAAACTAAATAAAAATTGCTTCTCTCTCTCTCTCTGTGTCCCCTCTTTCTTTAAAAAAAAAAAAAAAAAAAACTTGAAACTTGGAAATAATTTTTCTAATTATTTTGAATTTTTCAAATTAGTAAGCCATACGTTAAATATTAAAGTGAGAAAAATATCTGAAACCTTATTAAAAATCAATAGGAACAAAAATATACAACAAATTATAATTTACTATAATACTTAAAAGATCCCTATAACTGAAAACAGGTATTCTTGGTTTTGTTTTATTTTTGTTTTTGCTTTAGGTAATACTGGTGATTGAAACCAGAGCACTGAGCTACATCATCAGCCCTTTTTTATTTTGAGTCAGGGTCTCCTTAATTTGCCCAGCCTGGGCTCAAACTTGAAATCCTCCTGCCTCAGACCTCTGAGTCTCTGATTATTGGCATGCACCACCATGCCAGCTAAAAATGAGTATTTCTATTGAACAAAATAAAGCTGAATAGGCACAAATTTACTAACAAAATTCTCTCCTGTTTATCTCTTATACTGCTGCTTTAAATGAGAATTCCCAGGCCTCTACCCACTTTTAGTCTTAGCAGCTTCCATTCATTAGTAAATGAAAGGGGCATATGACCCCCTTCCTCGCAAAAAATCCAACATGAAAGAGCACTGCTCAAACCAATGGCAGAATCATCTTTGGAATTTCTTTTCTCCTTAATTATCCTTTTCTGGGAGCCTAATCAAACTAGCTGTGGACACTTACCCCTGTGGGTCCATTTCCGGGCGCATGTCATAGACTTGGCATTGTGCTAGTCTCACAATCACCCCAGATCTCAGGAGCTCTAAAGCACCCTGCTGTATCTTAGCCACTCTTGTGAGAAATGCCTACAAAGTTAGAGAAGGAAACATATCAGTGTTGAAATCACATCCAAGGACCTCACATAAAAACACATTCCTCATCTTTAGTTACCACCGAAGAGAAGTTCTAATCAGTGGCAGGGGCTCATTATAACTTCCTTTCCCAGTGGTTTTTTTAAATGAGGACTCAGTGGTATAACCTATCTAATGGGCTTGCAATATAGTGCTTTCAATGAATTAAATATCACCGTAGTTTCTGTCATCATCATGTGGTCTTATGGAAGGCAGGAAGTTCATTTTGCTAGCAGCTGTTTCTAGTACTCAATACCATCCACTAGCTTATAGCAGGTATTTAATATACACTTGTTGAAGGAGAAAAGAATTAATGAAGAGTCTAAGACCTTACTGCCTCTACTACTGGGACATTGTGATAAGTCTAACCAAGAGGAAACAAAAGAAATTGAAACAGATTTGGGGCTAGGAAATGAAGTATATACCCAATCAGCACACTGAAATTTTCAAAAATTAACTAATATAGTTGTAACGTTGTTGCTTTAGAACACCTGGTTTCCCGTGGCCAACATCCTCAAGCTAAATGAGTTAGCAGCAGTCTATTATTGAACTAACCCCCTCAGGATCACTTCAACCCATGTTCATAAGATAATTATTAGCAAAGATCCCCCAATTTAAAACTCCTTAAAAATGATTACAGTTTATATGATAGAAATATTTAAAATGTATGCCAAAATAATTTTCCTTCATACCTCTATAGCCCCAAGTGGAAATGCACTGTTGACCTAACAGCAAATGTGAATAAAGCCTTACCATTTTAGACTCATAAGTGTAAAGGGCTTTTAAAAGGGGAGGCTGTGGCGTGAGTAAGCTCTGCAAAGTACGGTCATCTTCGACCAAGCTATCCACAAGGACCTTCAAATAGCCACTGTTAGAAAGATACAAAAGCCACTGCTGCTGCTTATCCACAGAGACGATCCGATCAAGAAGAGCCAGGGCCAGCATCTGAAGGCAGAATGACACAAAGGCCAAAAGTGCTGATGGTTACCAAAATCACTGGTAGTAACTGCCTTTTCTGAAAACAGACACTTCTCCTAAGGTTACTTGGAATAAAATTTCCTTATTTTGTTTTTTGAGAAGTTGAAAACTGTATGTATCCAGAATCTCAACTAATTAAGAAGGAACATTTTCAGGGTAAAGTTAAATTTTTGAAACAAAACCTAACACATTAATATAATGGCATTAAACATATTTGAGCTGAACCTAGACATTTACTTGTTAGGGGAAAGTTTTTTTTTAATAGTTTTTCCTAATTCTAAAATTGTATGTGCACATTATAGAAAATATAGAAAAATATATAAGATTCAACCCAATAAATATTGTTTTTAAACTTCAATTTATGCCTTTTGAAAGTCAAAATACTTATTCAGTAATAATATTAAGAGTTAATTTACGGAGCTGGAGTGGTGGCACAGTGGTTACGGCACTTGCCTGGCAGGCATGAGCACCCGAGTTCGAACCCCAGCACCACACACACAACAAACTTTCAGAGCAAAGAAGGCCATGTGAAAAACTAAATAAAATTGATTTTCTCTATCTGTCTCTCACTGTCCCTCTCTCTTTAAACAAAAAAAAAAGATAATTTACCCTTCCAATCTCATGACCATCACAAGCATCTCGACAGACTACTTCCATGAGGGCAGCACCATAACTCTCAATGATGGCTATGTTTTCTCGTTGTAATTTACTAAATACATCTTCAGGAGCTGTTAGCCTTTCCCACATGGTTTTCTTTGCTAAGAATTAAAACAAAACAATTAAGAAAAAAACACTCCAATATAAACCAGTTGAGTAACTGAGTAATTATACTACATATGCAACAAAAAAATCTTTCCATTGCTGCATGCACACAAAGGGACACTGCGCAATCAGTCTAGGCAGGTGGACAATTTGAATGCAATGCATACATGTCATGCATGTGCACTAAAACAACAATCATATCAGGAAAAGGATAAACCACACTTACAGAAATCAAAAAAGATCATGAGACTCTGAGAGAATATCTTATATTTATCCTACTGACAAATCTCCTTTAATCTTTTCTTGGGATCTTTGATAATTTGGTTAGAAATGATCAGGTATAATGTAGACAAAAAAATCTTTCTCCAAAATAAACAGTTTTGGTTTTTTTACTTATTTGTTTGTTTTGGAAACAAGATCTGTGTTGCCCAGGCTGGCCTTAAACTGGTGGGCTCAGATGATTCTGCCACCTCAGCCTCCCAAGTAGCTGAGACCACAGGCATGTGCCACCATGTCCAACTAAAAAATACACATTCTTATCTTTATTCTTTTTTACTTGAAGTACTTATTTAAAAAAAAAAAAGCACATCAATTATAAAGCTAATTTAAATATACAATGGCAATCAACAGTATGATAATACATTTCCTAAAAGATTCACAGAAACCTTAGAAAAGATTCATAAATACACCAAATAAAGCAGTACCCTGTATTTGAAACTAACCTCATGAATTTTCTTCTCTAATGACTATATACCAGCAGTTTTTAATCTAGCATCTTGATAAATTTTTTTTATTAGATGGATATAGATTTATAGTTGAGGGGGAAACATTATCAAACATTCAAGAACCATTGTATATATACCTAGTTATCTAGGGCTAATGCCATATCATAGATGCCCAGCTTCGGTTTTCCCTGTTGCTGTTTCCCTCAGAAGAACTCCTCAGTTAAATGGATATCCCATGGAGGACAGAGATCTTCTTCTGAGATGAATCCCCCATATTCCCACCCTCCAGTGTCCTAGAACATCTCCCTACACCCTCCCCTGCATCCCCCTCCCTACGCCTCCAAGTATCCTAGGGAGTCATCTCCCTGTTGCGTTGAGAATCATACAATTTGAAGTTATTGTTAGCTTAGCCGTCTAACATACTGCTTCCCCATGTATTCCAGCTTCCACAGATGAGAGAAACCATTCAGCCCTTGAGTCTCTGAGATTGGGATACTTCACTTAGCATAATTCTTTCCATCTCCATCCATTTGGCTGCAAAAGCCATAATATCGTCTTCTCTAATGGCCGAATAGTATTCCATTGTATATAAGTGCCAAAGTATTTGTATCCACTCATCAAGTGAGAGGCATCTGGGTTGGTTCCATAATCTAGCTATAGTAAATTGAGCTGCTATAAACACTGATGAAGCCATATCACTATAATACGCTGATTCTAACTCTTTTGGGAAAACACCCAGAAGTGGGATAGCTGGGTCATAAGGTGGATCCATCCTTAATTTTTTGAGGATTCTCCACACTGCTTTCCATAGTGGCTGAACCAGTTTGCAGTCCCACCAGCAGTATAACAGTGTTCCTCTTTTCCCACAGCTCCTCCAACATCTGTTATTGTTTGAATTTTTCATTTTTGCCACCCTAACAGGAGTGAGGTGGTATTTCAGTGAAGTTTTGATTTGCATTTCCCTTATTGCTAATGATGTAGAGCATTTTCTCACATATTTATGGGCTTTCTGGACTTCCACTGGTGGGAAGTTTCTTTTATGATCCGTAGCCCATTTTGTTGATTGGATTATTTGGGGGTTTGGTGTTTAGTTTCTTTAGTTCCTTGTATATTCTGGATATTAGCCCTCAGTCCAAGTTGTAGCAGGCAAAGGTTTTCTCCCATTCTGTAGGTTCTCTCATGATGCTCTTGTCTAGATCTTTAGCTGTGCAAAAACTTTTTAGTTTAATTGCATCCCATTCATTTATTCTTGATTTTACTGCTTGAGCCATGGAGTTTTGTTGAGGAAGGTGCTACCGACTCCTATGTCCTGTAATGTTGACCCTACTTCTTTTTCTAGTAAGTTTAAAGTTGTTGGCTTAATATCCAGATCTCTGACCCATTCTGATTTAATTTTTGTGCAGGGTGAAAGGATCCAGCTTCAGTTGTCTACACATGGCTGTCCAATTTGTCCAACACATTTGTTGAACATCTTTCTTCTGCACTATGCTTTTGCTCCCTTTATCAAAGATCAAATAATTGAGGATATGGGGGTTTGTCTCAGGATCTTCTATTCTGTTCCACTGATATTCGGTTCTGTTTTGATACCAATACCATGCTGTTTTTGCTACTACAGCTCTGTAGTATAATTTCAGGTCAGGGATTGAGATACCCACTACTTCTTTCTTCCTATAGAGTAATGTTTTGGCTAGTCTGGGTCTCCTGTTATTCCATATGAACTTGAGAATTGCTTTCTTTGTATCTGTGAAGAATGCCATAGGTATCTTGATGGGGAATGCATTGAATCTGTATAGGGCTTTGGGTAGAATGGCCATCTTTATTATATTGATTCTGCCTAACCATGAGCATGGAATGTTTTTCCATCTACTCAGGTCTTCTGTAATTTCTTTTCTTAGTGTTTGATAGTTTTCTTTGAATAGGTCTTTAATGTCCTTTGTAAGGTTAATGCCCAAGTATTTCATTTTTTTGGAAGTGATGGTGAATGGGAGAGATTTCCTGATTTCTTCTTCTGCGGATTTGTTGCTGGAGTAAAGAAATGCTAGTGATTTGCTGGAGTTGATCTTGTAACCAGCTACTTTGCTAAAATCACCTATGAGCTCTAGGAGTTTTCTGGACGATGTTATTGGGTCTTCTAGGTATAGAATCATGTCATCAGCGAATACAGATAACTTAACTTCCTCTTTTCCTATACGAATACCTTTCATTTCCTTGTCTTGCCTGACAGCTCTGGCAAGGGTTTCAAGGACTACATTGAACAAGAGTGGGGAAAGCGGACAGCCTTGTCTCGTACCTGAATTCAGTGGAAATGCTTTCAGTTTTTCTCCATTAAGGATAATGTTGGCTATGGGTCTGTCATAAATGGATCTGACATACTTAAAGTATCTTCCCTTGATCCCTATCTTTTCCAAAGTTTTGAGCATAAAGTGGTGTTGAATTTTATCGAATGCCTTCCCTGCGTCAATTGAGATGATTATATGATTTTTGTTTTTAATTCTGTTTATGTGGCGAATTACATTTATTGATTTCGTATGTTGAACCAGCCTTGTTTTCCTGGAATGAAGCCCACTAGATCATGATGTATTATCTTTTTAATGTGCTTTTGTATCCAACTAGCTAAAATTTTATTAAGGATTTTTGCATCAATGTTCATCAGGGAAATTGGTCTGTAGTTTTCTTTCTTTGACATATCTTTGTTGGGCTTTGGAATCATTGTAATATTTGCTTCATAAAAAGTGTTTGGGAGTGATCCTACTCTATCAATTTCCTGGAAGAGCTTGTAGAGGACTGATGTTTGTTCTTCTGTGAAGGCTTGGTAGAATTCTTCCACATATGCATCCGGTCCTGGGCTTTTCTTTTTTGGGAGAGCTTTGATTGCTCCTTCAATTTCGCTATCTGTGATAGGTTGGTTTAGGTTTTCAATGTCCTCCTGTGTTAAAAAGGGGATGTCGTATGTGTCCAAGAATCTGTCCATGTCCTCCAGGTTATCAAACTTGGTAGACTATAAATTCTCAAAATAGGTTCGAATAATCTTCTGGATCTTGGATGAGTCTGTGGTGATATCCCCATTTTTGTCTTTGATTTTTGTTGATTTGCTTCATTTCTTTCTTCCTTTTGGTGAGGCTGGCAAGGGGTCTGTCATTCTTGTTTATATTTTCAAAGAACCAACTCTTAGTTTTGTTAATAGTTTGTATAGTTTTTTTGTCCTCAATTTTGTTGATTTCAGCTGATTTTGGTAATTTCCTGCCTTCTGTTAGATTTAGGGTTGGACTGTTCCTCCTTTTGTAGTCGTTTGAGTTGAAACATAAGGCTATTTATCTGATCTCTTTCTAGATTTTTGATGCATGCACTCAGTGCTATAAATTTACCTCTTAAGAAAGCCTTTATACTGTCCCAGAGGTTTCAGTATGTTGTTTCCTCATTCTCGTTCAATTCCAAGAAATTCTTAATTTCTGCTCTCATCGCCTCTCTTACCCATCCTTCATTTAAGAGGTAGTTTTTCAATTTCCAAGTATTTGAGTAGTCTCTGTTGTTTCTCTTGTTGATTGCTAAGATCAGAGCGTTATGATCTGACAGAATACATGGGATTATATCCACTTTTTTATATTTGTTAAGATTACCCCCGATGAACTAGGATGTGGTCTATTTTAGAGAAGGATCCATGAGCTGCTGAGAAGAAGGTAAATTCAGCTGTCTTAGCATGGAATATTCTGTAGATGTCTGTTAAGCCGAATTGATTAATAGAGTTGTTCAGATTGGAGATGTCTTTATTGATTTTTTGTTTTGATAATTTGTCTAGAGTTGACAGTGATGTATTGAAATTCCCCAGAAATATTGTGTTGAGATCAATGAGGGGATTAATGTCCTTAAGTATTTTTTCCATATATTTGGGGGGGTTGTAATTGGGGGCATAAATGTTAATTAACATTATATCTTCTTGATGGACTGTCCCTTTTAATATGATAAAGTGACCCTCTTTGTCTTTTCTGACTAGTTTTAGTTGGAAATTGATTTTATCAGAAATAGAATCACCACGACAGCTTGCTTTTTTGGGCCGCAGGCCTGGTAGACATTTTGCCATCCTTTCACTTTCAGCCTGTGTCTATTTTTGAGTGTCAAATGTGTCTCTTGCAGGCAACATATGTTGGATTTTGTTTTTTGATCCAGTGGGCCAGACTGTGTCTTTTAATTGGGGCATTGAGACCATTCACATTCAAAGTTAGAATAGATATGGGAGGCTGTGTCTCTGACTTTGTATCAATTACAGAGTTTTGAGTCATCTTGAAAGTCAGTTTTTGTATAGTATGATTATTGACTCACTTTTAAGGATTTAGCATATCATTGGCATTATCTTCTGAATGGAGAACATCTTTGAGAATGTTCTGTAGAGCAGGATTTGTGTTCATGTATCTTGCTAGCCTGAGTTTATCGTTGAAGTATTTAATTTCCCCATCACATCTGAAGCTGAGTTTTGCTGGATATATTATCTTTGGTTGAAAGTTGTTATTTTTTAACACTTGAAAGATATTGTTCCAAGCTCTTCTGACCTTCATTGTTTGCTCTGAAAAATCCATAGTGATCCAAATTGGTTTGCCTCTCAATGTGATTTAGGGCTTTCCTCTAGCAGCTTTTAGAATTCTCTCTTTAATTTCTGTTATTCAATTTGTATATGATATGTCTTGGTGAGTTTCTCCATTGATTAGGTCTATTTGGTGTTCTATAAGCATCTTGGATGTGATATTCCGGATCAACAGCAAAATGAGGGAAGTTCTCACTTGTGATTTCACTTAAAAAGGTTCTTGAAGCCTCTGTTTGCTGTTTGGAGTTTTCCCCCAGGCCAATGATTCTCAGATTATTACGCCTCATCTCATCAAATATTACTTGGATGTTCTGATTATGTAATATAAGCCGTTCATCCTGTTTGTCTTCTTTGAATTCTACGTTGTTTAGCCAATCCCCATTTTCCGATACTCGTTCTTCAAGAGCTTAAGTTCTATTTTCAGTGGAGTCTACTCTGATGTTGGTATCTTCCAGTGAAGATTTGAATTGGTTAACCATGTTTTTCAATCCTGATAGCTCTGCTACATCTCTTTTCAGAATCTCTATCTTTGTATAGCTGGTCTTTCATCTCATGGAATTGTTCCCTTATTTCCCTGTAGAAGTTGTCCCTCATCTCTCGAAATTGTTCTCTGATCTCTTTCCTTATTTCATCCCTCAACTCTTTGATTGTATTACTAATCATAATGCTGATACAATGTCTTTGGTTTTCATCTAGGGCCTGGGCTATGGGATCCTTGGGTGGAGAGCTGTAGGGTTGAGGAGTAGAGTTATTTCCCCTTTTCCTCATTTTCTGAGTCAGAGACCATGCCTTTTATTTCAACCTTGTTACTCTTGGTGGAGTAACTGGAGCTTCTTATGGCTTTGCTTTGTTGTGATGGGGAGCTATTTGGTCAATACAGACCTAAAGATGCCAGACCGTTCTGTGAGAATTTGAGAGGCTATAGATGCAAATACTAGTCCATTTCAACTAAAACAGATGTGCTGATGATTAGACCAATAGTAGCAGCTTTCTTTGAGAGAACTCTCACTGTATATTATGATAGCAAGCAGGTACCCACTTTGAAGCATGTCTATTTCTTCCGGTAGTAGGGTCTCTTGTGGGAATCTGGGTGCTGTCCTGCAGGGTGAGGTGATTCTCAGGAGCTTCCCAGAATCACTGATGGTGGGGTGGACGCCATCTTGACCCTCTCCTTGATAACTTCTTTTAACATCTTTTTTTTTTTGAACTAGGAATTGAAGTCAAGGATGCTTAACCCTGGATCCACATCCCCAGCCCTTTTTATTTTTTATTTTGAAACAGGGTCTCACTAAGTTCCTGAGGCTCACTTTGAACTTGCAATCCTCCTGCCTCAGCCTTCCAAGACTGGGATTATAGGAGTGTGCCACTGCACCCACCTTAACATGGCAATTTTAAAGAATCATCTACGTATGTACTATGCTATAGTACAAAGGAAAGAGAGACACAGTACAACTCTATGGACAGCAGATTTGCTCTATGGGAATGGAGGTAAGTAAGGGAGTTATAGAAGAATATATAAACTTACACATTATTTGAGGAGCTTTTTTCTCCTTACAGTACTCATAATTCTTAAACACCAAACATGCATCCTTGATTTTAGTCTTCAATGATTATATCAATATTTATTAATTATAGTTGTGCTTAGCCAAAAGGTGGAGATTTTTTTTTTAACTTAGAGTAACCATCTCTAAAAACAAAACAAGATTAGGAATTATTCTGATTCTACCTGCTTCTAAGGTGTCTGGTTCATCTGGTCTCTGGGCAATTTGTAAGTAAAAAAGCAGAGAGCCATAAAGGTGAGTCCTCACTCGTTGAAATCCACCACCTGGGGAGATCAAATAGATGTAGTTATGTGAAAACATTCTTTTCAATGAAAGTTAAAACAAAGTTCTAATTTATAGAAAATTTAGATCAAAAAACCTGTCTTCAAAATGAAGTCTAACAGTTTCTTCAATATGATGTGAAGTGAAGAATCTCCAATAGAAGCAAAACCCACTAGTGGGTTCTCTGCTGGAGGAGGTGAGGAGAAAGAACTATCAAGCATAAAAGCATAAGGGACCTCTCTGGGTCCTGAGACCAATGGCTGCTTCTGTTCTGTGCGGACGGCCTGGCTTAGGTGAGCAGTCAGAGTGAACACAGCACCAGCAACCACTGGCATTAATTCCTGTGCGGCTTCGTCATCCAGGATCTTAAAATACAAAGGCAAATCAAAATGAGGATCCTGCTTTTTGCTACAATTAACAAGTCTATATACATTAACTTTTCAACTACTAAAACAATATAAAAATGGAATATAAGAATCATTCAAAGGGAAAAAAGCTAGTATATAAGGGAGAAATTTAAATATGGTGTTCTTAACCAGAAGGGATTCCTATCAAAATTCCATTCTATAAAGATGCTTAATTTTTTTTTTTTTTAAATTCACACAAATGGTCTCACCGTTAGGGTCCAATTCAGTAGGTATGGATGGAGTGTCATCTGTCCATGTATATTTTTACAAAACTCTTTGGATAATTCTGATATACTCACACTAGCTGAGAGCCCCTACCTAACAGAATCCCTTTCTCAAGCAAAGGCTTAACACTGGTATTATACAACTCTATTTTACTTTCAATATAAAATAGAAAAAAATTGGGATGACAAAATATGATAATATTTGTTCAAACTAATGAAGAAATTTAGGAAGTATATCACCTTATCGTGTACATCTTGTAAAATATCACGAATAATCAGCTGTCGATCCTCTGCCTGAATGAGGTCTTGGGGACAAGCTGTCAGTATAATCTCTACCAGCTGCCTCCATGACTCTAGAACATGCCGTTTTGCATGAAGACACTGCAGTAATTTGTTTCTTCCAACCACATACTGAAGAATAGTGCTGATTTCCTAAAGCCACAGAAATTAAAATGCAAGGTTAACACACAAAGGCAAACAGTGTCAGTTAACAGTTTCCTTTTTTTAACACTGTCAGTTACTCAGAAAGCATGTACTTGAAAACCCACAACACATATACCCAGCAACAGATACCTTTTCATGTTATTTTGGTGGCCAGAACTATGAAAATTAATGTATAAGGCTGTGTGTGTGTGTGTGTGTGTGTGTGTGTATGTGTCTGTCTGCTGTCTGTGAGAGAGAGAAAAGGTGACTCAGGGAAGAGGTGGTATAGATGGAAATGAACTTTGCAAACCCCATCATCTTTCTCCTTGCAACTATTTATACTTACCTTAGAGCACTAGAATTGCCATAAAATCCAAGTTCAATTCCGTATTTCCCTGATGTATCTTTATTTCTCTGCCTCCTACTTGGCCTGGCTATTTGTGTTTCCATGTATGTGGTTCTTCCCATCTGATCTCTTACGTAAGACCATAACTCTCCTCACTTGTAATGACAAATGATTCTCTCCTCTCTCACTGATAGTCTAAATCCCTAACTAGCATATCAGAAAAGTTACTTATTTTGACACACCAGACATTAAACTTATTTTCATTTTATAAAAAATATAAAATCAAAAGTGAAAGATTCCAGGAAAGTTTAATTTTTAAGTAGTTTTGTTTTGTGGTACTGGGATTATAACCAGAGTCTCACATGTGCTACACAAGCACTAGATCTCTGAACTAAATCCCCAAACCTTTTTATTTTGAGACAGTCTCACTGAGTTTCTGAGGGTGGCCTTGAACTTAAATCCTCCTGCCTTAGCCTCTTCAGTAGCTGGGATTACCAGGTGTGAGCCACTACATTCAACTAATTCTTATGTAGTTAAATGACTGAAGAACTACACTACAAGTCAATTTACAGTCTCATCTTGTAGCAAGCAACTTAGGTAGTTTAAGTAGTTAAAATAGAGCTTACCTCCATTAGTAGAGGTCTCTGTCCTATGGCTGCCATACCCTGAAGAGCATTTACCTCAGCTACCAAAACCCTATGAAGAAGCTATATAATTAGGGAAAAAGAGAAAAACAAACCATTTCAGATACTGTTAGAATAACACCTAGCAATTATTATAAACTGGCCTAAAGGGAGTTTCAAATACCTTTATACATAATCTAACAAAGGCTCTGTTCAGTATCCAGACAAAAATATTAAGTATCTGTCACATTTCAGAGACTGGTAGCAAAGAGCCTTTGTAGGCAGGAAACTTAATGCAAGTAGGGACTAGAGCAGTGGCTTAGTGGTTGGAGTGCTTGCCTGGTATGTGCAAGGACCCAACTTCACTCCTCAGCACCCACATACACAACTGGGTGTTGGAGAAACAAGAACCAAATGAAAAATAAATAAAAACTAGGGGCTAGAGCAGTGGCTCAGTGGTTTCAGCACTTGCCTGGCGAAAGCACGGGGACCCGCGTTCGAACCCCAGCACCATGTATACAACTAAGTGTTGGAGCAATGAAGGCCATGTGAAAAACTAAATAAAGTTGTTTCTCTCTAAAAAAAAAAAAAAAGAGAAAGAAAAAAAGAAAGAAAAAGAAAAATAAATAAAAACTGATTGTCTCTTTCTCTGTCTTAGGGGAAAAAAAAGTTAATGCAAGTGCCCTGGATATCTTCTTTCTATGAGGCTGTACCATTTTGCCTAGCAGAGCTGGGCAGGATAATTACCGTAAGGATGGGGAAGGGGAACCTTCTAAACAAGCTAGTGTGGTCTAAGTTTCATTTCCTAGCTGTTTGATTAAAAAAAAAAAAAAAAAGACTGATAAGCTAGCAACCAAAAAATCTCTTATGGGATGGGGGGAGCTGATAATTATACTTTTTCTGATGACTCAATGACTAAACCACTTGTACTACAGATACTTTAAAGCAATCTTCACCTTGACATTGCAGACTATCTGTCCCCGTAAATTCTTATGTTCACAGTTAGCAATAACTTGTTCAATCTGGGCCCGATCAAAGAAATCCAACTGCAAAGGCTCAGGAATCTCCTGACTGAAGTTGATGGAATCAAGGATACTTAGAATTTTTCGACGTACTAGAAAAAAACAATAAGAAGTAAATCAATTGTATTTGGGGCATCTGAAGAGAACAAACCATCATACTCAGCTCACTCTCAAAGACTGTATGTTCAAACCAGGCATTAGTCTAGAGACTGAAGACTATGTTGAAATCTAACTCTAATTTTGTTATTATCCACTTAAAAAATAATTTCCTGGGCTCTGTCTCCTTCCCCCACTCTGGGGGAAGTCTGATCTTCTCCCTATGCTTTACTTTCTATAATAAAATTCATCTACTATCCTTTAAAAAAAAAGAAAAAATAATTTCCTATCCCACCCTACAATCCTAGCTTTAAAAAATTTCATAAATGAAAGATATTCCTTTATATAGCTTTTCTAAACCAGTTCAGAATTTCAAAACACAATAATCTTCATTAGTTTTAAGCAACTTACTATGTTTAATAAAATAATGTGTTACAAAATCAAACGGCTTTACCTTTTGTAGTAGTGTCAAAGTGAAGGAACCCAGAGACAGACCTATTTTCATCTTCTATTCCTCCTTCACCATCTGTTGGAATATCAGTAATAACAGATTGGAAAATGAAGCACACACTCTTAAAACTACAATTATTTGGAAATGACAAAACATAGTGTTATTTTGTTTTTAGGTCATCATGTCTAGGTCAAAAAGTCCTTTACAAATGGAAAATTAAAATGCCAAGATTGATGAGGACTCTTTACCAACATTCATCTAATTCTCTGCATCTCCAGAGTACTCATTCACAAATTTAAAGGGTATAATCAGAATTTCAAAACTGGCAGGATCCCATCTTGCCAATGAGAAGATTAAAAAGCTTACCTTTAATCTACATGTATAAGACATACTGAAATAGCTTAGGTCATTCTGGCTCAGCATAAGAAAACAAAAAAATTTTGTATATAACTATATTGTGCATGCTTCAAACAAACAAACAAAAAATGACAATCATGGGATGATTCTTAAATTTTGTGGGTTTCTGTATTTTTGTTTGTTAACAGGGATTAAACCCAGAGGTGCTTAACCACTGAGCCACATCCCCAGCCCTTTCTATTTTTTATTTTTGAGACAGGGTCTTGCTAAATTGCTAATGCTGGTTTTGAACTTGCTATCTTCCTACCTCAGCCTCCCTAGCCGCTAAGATTATAGACATGTATCACTGTGCCCAGCTAGGAAAAATATTCTGATGGTGGAAAGAACAGTTCTGGCCTACAATCACATACTAAACATGGAATTCATATTCATATTTGCAGTGTAATTTTTGCATTTTGTATTTGCAGTAAAATTGTATTTGCAGTCAGCAGCACAATAAAACAAATGTCAATATTCATATATTCACCTGAGTATGGTTTCACAGGCATGTCATCCAGTAAGAGATGTAGAAGCCTCTGGGTATGAGACCGCTGACGATTCAGAGAAGTTACTCTTAGCTCTATTGAGGCAGTCTTCATAAGCCATGACATTTGGTTCAACATAGATATTTCATGTTCTGGAATTTAAAAATATAAACTTTGATTCCCATTGTAATAACACAGGATTAGAACAGACCTAAATTCAATAATTCAGATATTTTTCCATGTAAAGTCAATAATTTATGAAACTTAGCAACATCATAATATCACTATGTAAAACTGCAAAAGAAAAAAGATATAAAAGGAGAAAAAAATAAGTTGATACACATCTATGAAAGATGAGCTAAAGCAAATGAAGAACAAGAACATCAAGTTTTCATTACTAGGATAATTTCACAAAGCTCTTCTTAGTCTGCAATTATCTGACATTAACACATAATACTTTATTCCAAAGAGTAATTTTCAAATATGTATCTCATAAAAACTATCATACAATTTGAGTTTGATTCACAAACCACATATTTAAAAGAAATTAAACCCACGTGGCTTAATTTTATGATTTTTTTTTAAGAGGGAAAGGGAAATTGAGAGAGAGATAATTGGTTTTACTTATTTTTTCATCTGGTTTTTGTTCTCCAATACTCAGCAGTGCAGGTGGTACTGGGGTTTGAACCCAGGTCCTTGTACACGCCAAGCAAGTGCTCTCCTGCTGAGCCACTGCTCCAACCTAATTTTATGATTTTTTAAAATAAAAATAAAGAACATTTGATTTAACATAAAACTGGAGCAGGCAATCATATAATAAGAGTTTTTGAATTCAATATTATTTTTACATGTTTGGCCTTGAAGTCCTAAACGGTAACAGTATAAATATAAAATTCACCAAATAACAATAATATTAATAATGTCAGACAGTGGGGCTGGAGCGGTGGCTCTAAGGTTACAGCACTTGCCCAGAATGCACAAGTACGTGAGTTCAAACCCCAGCACCCACGTACACAACTAAGTGTCTGAGCAACGAAAGCCACATGAAAAACTAAATAAAAATTGATTCTCTCTCTCTCTTTCTCACTGTCCCTCTCTCTTAAAAAAAAAAAAAAGTCAAAGATAATCAAATTTTAAAATTTCATACCATAATAAGTAAATCTTCACTGTTCTTTTTGATTAGCTAGGTATAAAGTGAGGGTTTAGCTGGGTGCAGCGGCACACACTTATAATCCCAGTAATTCAGGAGGCTTAGGCAGAAGGAACACAAGTTCGAGGCTAGCCGTGACAATTTATTTTTTTATTTTTTATTCTTTTTGGTATAGAGATTGAAGCCAGGGATGCCTAACAATTAAGCAACATACCCCACCCTTTTTATTTTTAATTTTGAGATAGGGTCTCGCTAAGTTCTTAGGGCCTACATTGCTAAGATTGACCTCAAACTTGCAGACCTGTCTCAGCCTCCCAAGTTTCTGGATTAGAGGTGTGTGCCACTGTGCCCAGCTAGCCATGGCAATTTAGTGAGACCCTGCCTGAAAATAAAAAGTGCTAGGGATATAGCTCAATAGAAGAGCACCCCTGGGTTCATACCCAACAGTGGAGAGAAAACAAAACAAAGGGCTTCACAAAGCTTTTTATATAAACAAAATATCAGGACTAGAAAGCAAGAAACTTATTTTGAAAATGAAGTGGAAAATATTTTTTTGCCATTAGATAATTCCCAAGGGTGTTACAATGTTACTCTAAAAAGTAAATTAGAAGCTGCCAATTACTAGTAATGGAAATTTAGTAGTGAAAGTTTTGAGCCTTAATTTCCTAAAAGAAGAAGATAGTAATATATGTATGTATGTATGTATGTATGTGTGTGTGTGTGTGTGTATTATTTTTATGAGAGAGGGACAGTGAGAGACAGAGAGAGAATCAATTTTTATTTAGTTTTTCATGTGGTCTTCGTTGCTCTGACGCCATCGTGCATGTGGTGCTGGGTTCAAACCTGCATGCTTGAGCTTGCCAGGCAAGTGCCAAAACCGCTGAGCCACCGTTCCAGCCCCAGAAAATAAATTTTTTAAAAACCTGATAAACCACTATGGGTGAATATAATCTGAGTTCTGAAAATTGTTAAATGTCAATCAAGAAGAAAATAAAGTAGAATTCTGATCAAACTTAGTCTGCAATAATTATCCATATAAACAAAGTTATGGTTTTCACTATAATCAGCTTTCACATTTTAAAGACCTTAATATAAAAAATCCTATATATAAAAAACAAGGGTTGTTATAAATCAATTTCAGTCAAAAAATCTAAATTTCATAATTTTCTTATCTCTTCAATACAATTTTTAAATTTTGTTTGTTACAAAAAAAATCAAATCCTGCTGGGCATGGTGGCAAATGCTTGTAACCCCAGCCAACTCTGGAGGCTGAGGAAGAAGGATCACAAGTTCAAAGCCAGCCTCAGTAATTTTACAAGGCCCTAAGCAATCTAGGGAGTCCCTGTCTCAAAAAATAAAAAGGGTTACGGATGAGGCTCAGTGGTTCAGTGCCCCTGGGTTCAATCCCCAGTATCCCCCCCCCACAAAAAAAAAAAATCAAATCCTATTCTTAACAGAATATGTTTAAATAATTTTATGATAGAAGCTAAATGCCAGGCTTTACAATCACAAATTATAAAAGCAACCCAAAATAACACAGAAGCAAAGTAACAAAATTAAAACAGAATTGCATAAAAACTATAACCACTCCCCTTAAATACCAGATAACCACTCAACATGGACTTATACATTTGTTAGAAAAATGTACCACTCCCTAATCCAAAAATCCCAACTCCAAAATGCTCCAAATCTGAAAATTTTTGAGTGCCAGGAATTTGAAAATCGGAGACTAAAGCGGTGGCTCAGAAGTTACACTGCTTGCCTGGCATGCATGAGGATGCAGGTTCTAACCCCAGCACCACGTATGCAACCAAGTGTCAGAGCAATGAAAACCAGATAAAAAACTAAATTGCTTCCTTTTCTCTCTCACTGTCCCTGTCTCTTAAAAAAAAAAAAAAAAGAAAGAAATGGAAAATCCAACATTTGACCTCATGTGATGGATTGTAGTCAAAACACATGTACAAAAAAAAAAAAAACACATGTACATTAAAACTACTGTGTAAAATTACCTTCAGGTTATATGCATAAGATGTACATAAACATAAATAAATTTCACATTAAGACTTACATCCTATCCCTGAGAGATCTCATTAATATATATGAAAAATTTCAAAATCAAAAAGAATCAAGATCTCAAAACACTCTGGTACCATTTCAAATAGGGATATTCAACCTGCAATGGCAAAAGAAAACAATGTCCTACCTTTGTTAGAGAAAGGCAGATGTTGCAACTGAGAAAATAAGAAATCCTGGCTGGTTCTCAGGTATCTCATAGTAGGACCAGATGTATCAGAGCAGGCACATAACTGATATATCACCTAATGAAACAAAAGAAGAAAATCCCTGAATCAGTCTTTTTTGTGTGTGCTGTCCACTTTAAGATAAAAAAAAAATGAACTCAGAGCTACCTCATGAAAAATTAGACACATCAACAACTCAAATAAAATGGACAAAATCATGTACAAAATATGAACTCAAATTTATGAGTCCTGACCTCGTAGCTCAAAAAATATTGAAACAAAACTGAGAGTGCTAACATACAAATAATTTAAAAACCATTTTAAATATTTGTCAATACTTATGTATAAAGTTACTTAACAAGCTTTAATATTTTAACCATTAGTATAGCAAATTACTTGACAGTAACTTCTGAGAACCATAGTTATTTCATCTCAACCTCAGAGGAAGATAATACATTCACCAAAATTGAACAAATTGCAAAAATTATGAAGATATGCAAATTCAACCATACAACAAATATAACCTAAACAAAAATTTAACTGACAACAGATTTAGGGGGAAAAGATTTTATATTAAATGTAAGAAAAAGTGACTGGTGCTAATACATAAAAAGATCTCCATTATATATAGGAATATCATAAAGATCTAAACAGACAAAAATGGTAAAAACATTTTAGATGAGAAACAATAGTTTAAAATCAAATAAAATATCCATCTTTTTTCAGCAATAAACAATAATTAAGCCAGGCATGGTGGCATATATGTCCCAGATACTCGAGAAGGTAAGCAGGAGGATCACTGAGCCAGGAGTTTGTGGCCAGCCTAGGCAACACCACAAGGCTCCATCTCTTAAAAGAAAATATAAATATGGGACTAGAGTGGTGGCTCAAGGGTTACAGCACTTGCCTGGCATTCGAGAGTACGCGGGTTCAAACCCCAGCACCACGTACACAGAAAAGTGCTGGAGGAACAAAGTCACATGAAAAACTAAACAAAAATTGCTTCTCTCTTTCTCTTTCATTGTTCCTCTTTCTTAAAACAATATATATCTATTTATATAGTTTTAATAGTTTATATATATAAATTAAAAAGGTGCCATGTAATATCTCATAAATCAATAAAATTTGTAATTGTAAAATGCAAATTGTGGTGTCTGGCACAGTAGCAGTGGAAATTTTCATTCATTTATGATTCATTCTATCAACATTATTAAATGCTTTACATATAACTGACACCTTAAGCTCATCTACTGTTGGCACCATTAATACCTGATTTAACTGTTATTACTTACAAGTTAAAAATATAAAGTCAAATAGGAAGGATATGAAGGAGACCGGAGGGAGGGAGTATGGGGGAATCAACTCAGAGGGAAACCTTCAACTTCCATGAGAAGTCCATTTAACATGGGGGGTTTATAGGGGGGAAACATGGAACCATGGGGAACCCAAGCAGGGAAACCATGGAATGGCATCAGCCTTGGCTTTATATATTTGTTTTTGATTGTTTGATAATGATTCCCTCCTAATTGTAAGTCCATATTTAACGAATAAAAAAATACATACATACATATATACATATATATATATAAAGTCATAAAACCGTATCTTCTGACCCTACATAATGAATAATTATTTATAGATTCCATATTTGCAAATATGCTTACATGCTATTTGTAACCCCAAAATCAATATTCAAATATACTTTAGGGGCTGGAACGGTGGCTCTGCAGTTACAGCAGCATGCATGAGGATGCGGGTTCACACCTCAGCACCACATACGCAACGAAGTGTCAGAGCAGTGAAAGCCACATGAAAAACAAAATAAAAGTAATTCTCTCTCTCTCTTGCTGCCCCTCTCTTTAAAAAAAAAAAAAAAAAGTACTCTAGCCAGAGTAATGAAAAATTTTAGTTCCCCAAATGCATACACTCAAACAAAGGAATACTTTTCCTTCTTATTCCAGTTCTTGCACTGCAAACAAGGGTCTTTTTTGTGGCCTATTAGTGCCACGTTTTTCTCATTTTTGTGCTTTTTACTGGCAACTGCACTGTTTAAAACAGTCCAAGCATAGTTCTGAAATGCTGTTTAGTATTTTCAAGCCCAAGAAAGGTATGGTGAAAAATGTGTGTAAAGATAAACTTCACATAGACATAAGTTACAGTGCTACTGGCCCAGAGTTCAATGTTAAGGAATCAATCGTACACACTAAAGTATTTTTAAACAGAAATACACATAAAAATAAGATTATGAATTCAACAATTGAGGAGAAGGTTGTGACTAGCAGCTCATGGAAATCTCATCTTCTGTTGTCCCTAGGAATAATCACTCAGGATTCACCTACTCAGTGTTCACAATGACTTCTTAAAACATAACTACTGTAAATAAAGAGAACTGACTACAAATCCATGTCTGGATATATATTCTTTTGTGGGGGAAAATATATTCTTTTTTTTTTTTTTAAAGAGAGAGAGGAGCAGTGAGAGAGAAAAAATCAATTTTATTTAGTTTTTCATTTGGCTTTCGTTACTCTGACACTTGGTTGCGTACCTGGTGCAGGGGTCCAAACCCACGTCCTTGCACATGTGAGACAAGTGCCATAACCACTGCTCCAGCCCTGGGAAAATATATTCACAAGTAAAATATAAAACCACCAAAAGTAACAGAAGATGAACACAGAGCAGAGCAAAAATTAGGAAACAACCTCAATGTAATCCACACTATAGCAATACAGAAAGTTTATATACAAAATGTAAAAGGACACATGTGTGCTGAATACAGCTAATTAAACAATAAGTATGCTGGAGAAAAAGATAAAAAAGGGAATACAAGGTATAAAGAAACAGTTCTGCTACAGAAGTGTGCTTGTTTGAAACAGCTTTACTACTGTTTCAACATTCTATAAACAAACCTTAAGCTAACACTGAATACCTCAAAGCAAAATTAAGAAAATACAATAAGAGAGGCTTAAAGACATGAGAGAAGTAATACTGTTAACTGGTATATCTTTTCTTTTTAATTCACAAAAAGTGAATTCAAGGGCTAGGGATATAGCTCAGTGATAAAGCACTCACCTAGTGCATCCTAAGGTCCTGGGTTCAACCCCAAATACCACAAAACAAAACAAAACAAAAAAAAAGTGAGTTAAAAAAAGTAGTAGAAACTATTCTACTAAGGTACGTCCCATGTTGTAGGGATCCTTCCAAGTTCCTGAGATCAGACAGGAAAAGTCTCCTTAAAAGTGAAAGGCATGGGGGCTGGAGCGGTGGCTTGGCAATTACAGCGCTTGCCTGGCCTGTGCAAGGATGTAGGTTTGGAACCCAGCACCACGTACACAACGAAGTGTCAAAGCAACGAAATCCACATGAAAAACTAAATAAAAACTGATCTCTCTCTCTCTCTCTCTCTCTCTCTCGTTGTCCCTTTTGTTTAAAAAAAAAAAGGTGGGGGGAACCGAAAGCACCCTGGGTTCAGTCCCTAGTACCAAAAAATAAAAAAAGGCAAAAGGCACAAGGCTTAGTCTCAATTTCCCCACCCAGAAGACCTTGCAATTATCATAGGATAAAGGTATCAATAAAGCCCAAATTATTTCCTTTTGCTCCAATCAGATTTTAACATGTTCTTCTTAGAGGTTTAATTTTTTTTTCCTGAAACCAGGTAAAGTGTATGTCTATAGATGAAGAAGTACCTTTCATTAAAAACAGAGCACTGTTTCTTGCTAAAATGCACATTCTGACTTAGCAGGTCTAACATGGGACCTGAGATTCTGCACTAGTAAAATCTTAAGAGATGATGCTGATAATGCTGGTCCCAGGTCACAGGGCTATAAGGGCTATACTCTGAGGTCAAAGAGCATGCTATACACTGAGTGCTGGCGTGGTGTTCTGGTTGGCTAGTATGTTGTTCTAAAATTTAGAAAAACCTTTCATAAAAATTCAGATTTTCAACTTTTTTTTTCCCACAGTGCTGGTGAATGAATCCAGGGGCACTCTATCACTAAGCAAGATCCTCACTCCTTTTTATTTTTTTAAACTTTGAGATAGGGTTTCTCTAAGTTGCTGATGTTGGCCTTAAACTTGTGCTCCCCCGGTCTCAGTTTCCCAACTCACAGGAATTATGGGCATGAGCTACTGCGCCCAGCCAGATTTTATCTTTCCTAAAAATAAACTTTAAAAAATAATAAAATTTTAGACAACCTGGCAGAATAGTGCTCTCCAATCTGCCATAACCTTCTTGCCCTCCACACCCCTCCTCTTCTGCCTTAAACCTGGCTTTGTTCATTTACTTTACCTGCCTTTTGTCTAGATGATTAAGCTTACCAACTGCTTCTACCTATGTATCATTTTCTACGACACTGCACTAAAGTATGCAAGTTTGCTCTGCCACTAAAGAAGTTAAAATCTGATTCACAGAAACTCCTAGCTACAATATAGTATTTACAGTGAAAAGATGTTTGGATAGTCAGAAAACAGAAGTAAATAGTGAAAAATTACAAAAAGAAACATAGAATAACAGAAAATGCCACTGAGAGGTTAATGATGCACTTCTTAGGAAAATGTGTTAAGGTACCAGTTGAGTCACTTCTATAAAAGTCTAGTTTTAAAATACTTATAAAGTGAATAAAAGTAGAGATGAAGACAAGTAAAAGTTCTCAGAATGTCAACTTTAATCTTTCTACCATCTTACATAGCTGCAGGACTTGATGACATAGCTCTTCTTAAAGAGTTTCCACTTATACTCCCAGTTAAGTCGAGCAATAGCCAATCCCACAGACTGAAAAACTCACAGTCAAAGAAGTTCGCAGCATGCTCAAAGTAACTTAAGTTTGTTCCCAGGCAGAGATGGAAAACAGGTCTTATCCAAATCCACTGCTCTTACCACCAAAAAGAGCCATTTTATAGACAGTGCTATTGGAGTTTCTACACTAGCAGGTAAAAATCCATCAAAACAAAAACTAATTTCTCTCACTTTCAAGTGATTAGGATCTTTAGATCTACAGGATCTTGGGGTCTGTGTTTGACGGATTTAATCTATAAATGAAAGACTGTGGAAAAGAAAGAAAGACTGGTCGAACTACTAAATGAACTTATTTCAACTCAGTCTGTTAAACTCTCCTATTGGTGTATACTCAAGTTTCTTCTACTCAGTGCTACCAAGCAATCTTCAAAATACCTGGTAACACAGCTCAGCCAGTTGAGGAGATTCTCGTACTGCCACTGGGCCCGTTCTTCCATCAGTTCCTTTCTCCAGGATGTTTAGGATGGCATGCAGGCATGTCCGAGGACAACCTAACACTCCTACATGAAACCAAAAGGACATTCAACTTTCTAGTAGAATTCCTGCATTAGAAACCTTAGCCTGCCTTTACAACAAATTCTGTACACATATAAATACATGCAGTGCTGTAAATACTGTTCCAAGTACTGATACAGAAAATGGACCAATGCAAATTCTCTATAAAGCTCCATTTACCCAGTCTTGCTCTAAGTCCTAAAAATGACCCATCACATTATCTTTTGTATGTTATTTATATTTTTCAATGAATTAACATACGAGCACAGAATAAAAGACCAGATAGACAAATATGGAAAGAAATAAATGCCCACATGTCTTATAAGTTATACCTGGATCTTGTAGGTTTGTGGTACTAACAGGTTTCTTCAATTCAAAGCCCAACAAGTAGAGAGCAAGATTGGGTGGATTGCGTTCCAGAGAAGTGATAAGAAGATTCAAGATGTGGATTCTTGTTTCATGACGAATTACAGCTAATTTCTTTTCAACTTCAGATCCTTAATGTGGAAATCAAAAAACAATAATTTGAAACAATACAACTTTAACAAAAGTCAAATTTAAAAATATAACACAGGGGACTGGAGCAGTGGCTCAGAGGTTGTTTGGTGCTTGCCTGGCATGCCTGAGGATGCAAGTTCAAGCCCCAGCACCGTGTCATATACACATCGAAGTCTTGCAGCAACAAAAGCCACATGAAAAACTAAATAAAATTGATTTATCTCTCTTTCTCTGTCTCTCTCTCTTTAAAAAAATAAAATAAAATATAAATATAAAAATATAACACAGGCAAAACATGGCGGTAAAACACGCCTGTAATCCCAACAACTCAGGAGGCTGAGGTAGCAGGTTCAAGGCCAGCCTGGTCAATTGAGACCCTGTCTCAAAATTTAAAAAAATAGAAAGGACTGAGGATATTGCTCAGTGGCAGAGCACCCCTGCATTTAATCCCTGGTACTGCAGAAACAAAAACAAACAAACAAAAAACACCCATGTAACTCAAATTTCCCTAACCTTCATGTTCATTACCCATTACAATGGTTCAATTTATTTTAAAAGAATCCTAAAAGTCTTATACATTTATTCTAGCGAACCCTCACTTTTTCTAAAGAAAGGGAGAGAGAGAGAAAAAAAAAAGAATTAATTTTATTTATCTTTTCATCTGTTTTTTGTTTTTCTGACACTTAGTTGTATATGTGGTGCTGGGGTTCAAACCTGGGTTCTCACACATGCCAGGTGCTCTAACCAATAAGCAGCCACTCCAGCCCCTCAGGTTTTCTTTTTTATGTTAATTATACATACAAAATAAAAAATAATCATGTTAATCTGAGGCATACCATCTTCTAGACGTACAAATTCTTCTGTATCTTCACTATCTAAACACTCCACAAATCCAGCCATCAGCTTCTGGCTTATACTCTAAGACAATATAGAAAGAGAAATAATAAATGAAATGTTTCTAAATATTAGAGAAATTATGATAAACACGGTTTACCTATAACTGAAAAAAAAGGCAAATCTTTTCCAAGTAAAGTATTTAAGTTTTAGGTTTCGGTATGTTTAAAAAACTCCATTTCTGGGCTAGAATGGTGGCTCAGCCGTTAAGGCACTTGCCTGGCATTCGCAAAGATGCAGGTTCAACCCCCAGTACCACATACACAACAGCGTCAGAGCAATGAAAGCCACATGAAAAACTAAATAAAATTGATTCTCTCTTTCTCTCTCACTGTCCCTCTCTCTCTTTAAAACAAACAAACAACAACAACAAAAAAATTTCCTTAAATTATTCTAAGTTAAACTAATGAAAATTTTAACAAGTTATTGGTTCTAAAACTTTGGCTTGCCTAATTTTCCTTTCCCAAAGAATCAAAATTATTATCTTTAAAATAACATAACTTGCTATTTCCTAATGTCTTCATCACATACTCAATGTTCTGAGATCTTAACCAAAATATAAATTAAGATTCTCATCATCTTTCTAGAAATGTATTACTTATCACCTGTTTTATACATATTGGCTGATTTCTCCTTTAGAAATGTAACAGGATGTCAAAATGGATACAATAATTTAAACTAAAATAAATGTCAGCAAACCAAAAATCTTCAGAATCCCCCAATTATCCAATAGTTTCATGAACCTCATCCAAAAACCACAGATTAGATATATTTATATACATATAAATAGTGGTTTTCAACCACTATTCCAGAGAGCACTTAAAAAGATGTGGGCCCATTTTCACTTGTTATAAAAAGAAGTTACTCCTGACTTACAGTGGCAGGGGACCCAGTAATGTTAAAGGTCTAGCAGTGTGAGGGGCAATTACCCACAAAATGAAGATCTGTCCCACCCAATGTGCATGCCTATAATCTCAGCAACTCAAGAGGCTGAGGCAGGAGGATCGCAAGTTCAAAGCCAGCCTCAGCAACTTAACAAAGGGCCTAAGCAACTTAGCAAGACCCTGTCTCAAAATAAAAAATAAAAAAGGGCTGGGGATGTGGCTCAATGGTAAAGCGCCCCTAGGTTCAATCCCTAGTACCAAAAAAAGAAGTGCTAGAGGAGCTCTTGTTTCAAAACACTATGAAGAAGGGAGAAGGGTACAATCCTTTAGGTAAAGCAGTGATTTCTGTAGTAGAGATACAATAACAGATATACAACAGGATTTACAAACATTAATGTAACTATTCAGTAAACAGAAAGAGAACTATTATGAACTGAATTAAAACACTGTACGGTGTAACATCACATGCATGTGACGTAGATGGGCTCCCCAGAAAGCCACAGAAGCGGACAGTTCACAATAGTGAAACATTCAGAACTGTAGAGGCTCTCTGGGAACAGAAGCAACTGACATAGGATGGGACTGGAAGCAAACAAGTTGCAGTTACAAACCCAGTCATTTTAAATTTGCTTAGAGTAGAGCCATTTCATACACTACAGGGCCACACCCTAACATAGTATACGTAGTACACCCATGAAGAATGTTATCGTCAAAAACAATCACGGCCAAATACTTATTCTTAGAGAATTTTTCCACAAACAAGAATATGATTCCTTCATAGATACTGTGATTGCTGTCAGATTCACCAAAAACATTACCTGGTCATGTGTGAAATCTCCAACCAATTTTATTTGAATATTGGAGTTGCAAGAGATACAGCAGAGGATCTTGGCACTTTCAAAAGCTAGATCTGGATTAGTATTCCCATGATACAGGTATCTTTAGAACAAGAAAACATTGAGAAACAATGTAATCAAACTTGGATACTCATTATTCTCAGTAAAGAAAATTTAGAACCAGGTCCCCTACCCATATAACACTTAGAGATAAATTAGAAAATTTAGAACCAAGCTACAAACAGCCTGTTTCAGGTTGAATTGTGTCCCTCCAAAACTCGTATGTTGAAGTCTTAAAAGGATCTTTGCATTTTTAACAAATCAATAAAGATTAAGTCACTGAGGAGAACCCTAATGACTGCTGATCTTACAAAAAGGGAGGATTTAGACATAAACAGGCACAAGTAGATGGACAAGAGAAGCTGAAGCCAGAGATCATGGTGATGCTTCTATAAGCCATGGAACACCACACCACCAGAGAGCCAGGATGCATGTATGGAGAGAGATATCTACTCCCTATCAGCTCTATTCTCCAAACACCCAGTTTCCCTGCAGAAAACAAACAATATTGTGTATTTCAAACTCTAACATTTGTAGGAAACAGAATAAATTAGAAAGAAGAGGAAATTGTGAGGTTAAAGTTATTAAAATCAAATGAGATAGAGAAAGCAAGATTAACAGTCCAAAAATAAGGAATGCATTAGATATCCAATAAGATTTAGAGATCAAAGTTAGACTGTCCATCTCATTCATATCATCATTTCTTTACCTATAAATGTTACTTACCTTGCAATATTTACCACATTGTCTGCCTTCTTAGTTCTGGGATTAATTCCCTGCAAAAGCTGTTCTAAAGGAGAGACTATGAGAGCCAGCTGACTCTCTCTTAGAAGATCCATAAAGAGATTTTCCTTTTGCAGAGTAAGGTTAAGAAGTGCAAGGCAATGCTGTACTGCTTTTTCTAGGTGTTTCTTCCCTGAAACCCAAAAACAAGTTAGAAATGTCTAAATCAATATTCAAATCTCATAGCCAATTCTTAAGAAAACAAAATAAAGCACAATTTTGGATTCAAAAGGCCCTCACTCTTTCAAATTTTAGCAGTAATTTCATGAGACTGCTCACCTACTGAAGTCACGGTTATTGTTGTGACCCAGATTATTTTAAAAGAATGGCTTCTCCTTTATCTCTTCCCTGATTATTTACAGCAATGTTCTCAGCCTGGAGTGACTCGGCAACACACTTCATTTGACATAAATGGGAAAGTGCAAATTGTGTCTACTAGGCAGAAGCCTACAATACCCACAACAAAGAATGATTCACTACGAGCTAACAATAGGGCCAAGGATGAGAAACTCATTTTGAGTAAGACATAATCACTGTGGAAAACAAAGCAGCAGAAAATACTTACAAGGACCTATAAACCCCACCATTCAAATGTTAAAATATTGGCTTAATTCTTTTCATGGTTTCTAATCTGTGTACTCTGATTACTCAGTTACAATTCGTAGTTGAAACTCTGTCTATTCTCTTTTAGACTAAGCATTACATAGAGGGAAAGAAGCAAAGGTAAAAAGCATGGGCTCCCAGAACCTGGTTCAATTCCCGGTCCCACAAAGGAAAAGGAAAAAGGGAAAAATAAATAAATAAATAAAGCATGGGCGCCAGAGCCTAACTGCCTAGATTCAAATCCCAACTCTGACACAAGATACAGTCAGAGGTGCAGCAGTTTCTTAATTTGTTAAATAGAAGTAAGATCTACCGGGGCTGGAGCAATGGCTCAGCCGTTACAGTGCTTGCCTGGCATGTGCGAGGATGTGGGTTTGAACCCAGAACCACATAAACAACGAAGTGGTGGAGCAACGAAAGCCACATGAAAACATAAATAAAATTGATTCTCTCTTTTTCTCTCTTTAAAAAGAAAAAGAAAAAAGATCTACCATGCAAGGTTTCTGTACAGATTAAGTGCATTAACACATTTAATGTGTGCATTTAAAAGAGCCAAATACGTAATAAGCATTCTACAAATAATAATTAACAGTAATAATATGAAATAAAATTCATTGAGCACTGCATCAGGCACTACAATGCTTTTACAAGTATTACAGGGGAAACAAAAACATTTAATGTTAGGCATATTAGAAATGTGAAAGTAGGGGCTGGAGCAGTGGCTCAGTGGTTTCGGCGCTTGCCTGGCAAGCACGAGGACCCGGGTTCAAACCCCAGCACCACATACACAACTGAGTATTGGAGCAATGAAGTCCAAGTGAAAAACTAAATAAAGTTGTTTCTCTCTTTCTCTGTCTCTCACTGTCCCTCTCTCTTTAAAAAAAAAAATAAAAAGAAATACGAAAGTAATCGTTTTAATTAGCTCTGGAGACTCTGCAATGAGTCTACACTTTAATCTGTTTTCACTTAAAATACACTCTAATTTAAGGTAGGTGTGATGGTGCACATCTGTAATCCCAACTACCCGGGAGGTTGAGGTAAGAGGATATTTTCAAGGCTAGTCTTGGCAACTTAGCAAGACCCTGTCTCAAAATAAATAAAAATTTTTAAAAAGGGGATGGGGAAATCATGAGAGATCCCAAATAAATAAGCTTATGCTCCATCTCAAATCCTTACAATAAGAACAATATAATCCCAAAACTAGTAGAAGACAGGAAATAATCAAGA
>PVKS010009306.1:0-64499 GCA_004027875.1 Aplodontia rufa
ATTGCATATATTCTTAAACCAGAATTATTCCCTAGATCCCTCCCTAGTCTCCCTCCCTCTCCTCTCTCCCACCTGTTCTTTCCTCCCTCCCCCTGCTACATATCTCTGATTGCCCTAGATTACGTGTTGCTACGCCTTTGCTGGGTCTAACACATGAGGATGACTACCTTTAACACAGGCCTGGGGTTAGCGCCAGCCTCCACAAATGAGTGAAATAGTAATTTTTTAAATGGAAAATATTCATTGGATTTGGCAATAAATAAGTATCTGGAAAAATTAAAGAGAGTAGCTTTAGCACAGGCTAAAAGCCAGTTTACAGTGAGTTCAACACAGTGAAAGTGAGGCAGTGGTGAAAACAAACACAAACTATTTTACATTTGACTTCTATCACCATATGGTGATAATAAATTTATAAACTATGAATATGCATCATTTAACTACTGGAACAAGCGATAATCACCAAGTATATTAGTCTATGTTCTCCATAGAAACAGGATCAATAGGATGTACGTGTATATATTATATCCTATTATATATTTTAATAATTAAAATAATTTTTAAATTATTTTATGTCATATAATTTCATTATATATGTTATATGTAATAAGATTTACTACATGGAATCAGTATATATGACTATGGGAACTGAGAATTCTTATGAGCTGCAAGCTACAGACCCCAAAAAACCAGTTCTGTAATTTAAACATCTGAGAGCCAAATGGTTTGATGGTTTAGATTCTAGCCCAAATCTCAAGGCCTGAGAACCAGGAGGTCCAGGAGAAGAAGACAGATGTCTAGCACAAGCAGTAAGATAGACAGCAAGTTCAACTTTCCTCTACCTTTGTACTCTGCACAGGTTCTCAATGAATTTAACTATGCCACCCACACAGAGGGGGACCATCTGCTTTACTCTGTTCACCACTTCAAATGTTGATCTCTCCTCGAAGCACTGTAACAGACATATGCAGAAATAAAGTTTAACCAGATATTTATGCACTCCATGCTCCACTTAAGTAGACACATAAAATTAACCATCACAACCAAGTAAAGGTATGGGGATCCAGGCAAGACTATAGGAGAGCAAAGGGGTTTCAGCAAGTGCAGCCTAAAACCATGTAGAAGTAAGAAAAACAAACAGTATATAGAGACATGCTTAGAAAAAAGACAACAAAGCAACAACAGTAATAATAAATAATTGGAATGAAGTAGTGTCCTCAGACACCAATATTAGCTACGTAAAGGGAAGGAAGAGGTGAACATGTTTAAGACATTAGAAACAATAAACATCAATGTATCTGGTTTTTAACCACCTAGATTGCTAGTTGAAGGACAGAGACAATAGCTTTGGCTAATGCAAATCAAGTTTTGTTTATGGGTTTTTTTAAGCACTGAAAATATCAGAACTTATTAGATAAAGAAAGAAAAACAAAATATGAAAGCATAATGAAAGCTAAAAGATGGGGGCTGGAGAGGTGGCTTATTTGTAGAGCGCTTACCTGACATGCTCAAAGATGCAGGTTCATCAATCCCCAGCCCTACATACACAACTAAGAGGAGGGAAAGCAAAAAAATTTTGAAAAAAAATGAAATTTATTCTCTCTTTCTCACTCTCTCTCTTTAAAAAAAAGATAAAATATGACAAAGAATTAGAAATATCCTGAAGAATTAGTGGAAGAGAATTACTTGTGGTAGAGAAAATGTTCATATTAAAAATTTACAGAAGGGGCTGGAGAGGTGGCTCAGTGGTTATGGTGTTTGCCCAGCATGCGCGAGTACACAGGTTCAAACCCCAGCAACCCACATACACAACTAAGTGTCAGAGCAACTAAAGCCACGTGAAAAACTCAATAAAAATTGATTCTCTCTGTCTCTCTCTGTCTCTCACTGTCCTTCTCTCTTTAAAAAAAAATTACAGAAGAGATTACTAGTAGCAAATTCTGTTTAAAAACATAAACACCAAAATACAATTTGATATATTAGTCTGATGTTCTATCAATGATATACCACATCCCCAGCACCAGTGTCTACCAACAGTAGCACTACAGGATTAACATCTGGCACAGAGATCTTCTCTTGTATAGTTTAACTCATAATATTGACATTTCTGTCTGTATTTCATCCAAGCCATTGTGAAACATTTTGCCCTGTGGAAAAAGAACTTCATAATGTGACTTATATTTCATAGAAAATTGTAAATTTATTGTGAGTCACTTCCCAGATTCTTGCCCAAATACTCTACACATGAAACCTGTACTTTGACTACTAAATCTTTTAAAAAATCAGGGATGTTATATACCATAGCAACTTATCACACTAAGCAAAAGAATAACAACATAAAGAAAAATTAGCCTCTTTATATAAAAGCTGATTGACACAATGAATCTCCCTTTGTTATAAATACATGATATAACATCACTGCAGTTGGCAGGGAAGAAAGGAGCTTAAGTACCTTAGGAAAATGGTGTTACTGACTGTGTAAGACTAAAGGCAGAAAGAACTGAATATAAGCACAATGAACTAGTTAGTAAATTTGTTTTTAAGAGGATATCAGCTAACTATGTGGAAGCTACTTGACATTTTTATTAGAGCTGAAAAATAAGGGAACAAGTAGTAGACAAATAAGATACAGTTTTCTTACTATCAGAGAGAAAATGCAAAAAAGCAAGATTGAAGTCTAGGATAAGACCTTTGGTTGCTGGATTAGAATGAAAAACATCAGTATGAACTCATGTCTGGTGTTGGAGCATTGATAGATGATAGAGAGATAGGTGTATATGGTTAGTATACATACATATAGATGTATTCATATGTACACTAGCTCTGTCCACAGAGAGGGTCTATATACAGTGATACCCAGTTGCAATAAGGACACTCAGTACACAGATCTTGGTTTCTAACTACCATTTCCAATAAAAGGAACTAGAGACCAATAGGAGAAACAGTCAATTCTAAAATTGGTACAAGTAAAATGCAAGATGAGTGTAGAGCATCTTCTAGTGCCATAATGTTTAGAAGCACTAAAGAAAATAATCAATAAATAGCAGGTATGAATGTCAAAAGGACACTGAAACTAACCTAAAAAAGCAATGAATGATGCAAACAGGAAAAATCTGAACAAAATAGTATATTACTGCATTATATATAAAAGAAATATCCATGAGTCCATACTAATATAAATAAATTACTGAATAAAACATCAAAAGGAAAAGATATAAATATTGCTTTTAGATGTATTGGGAAGGAGGGAGGAGGGATAACGGTGGGTAATGGGGGGCTTTTGGGGGTAAATATAATTTTCAGAATTTACATATACATTATTTCATTAGAAGCTTGTTTGATTGTTCAACAAATAAATTTCTGAATAAAAAAATAAAAGGAAAATTCCAAATAATACAAGAGATGGAACACCATCTCCACCCTCCTCTTTCCCCTACCAGAAACATATACATGTACATGGCCTGAACTCAGGGGAATCACTTCCAAAGAATAGAGTGAAAAGAGAAAAACAGTAACCGGACAGTGGGGAAACCTGGCAGAGGTCACCTTATCCAAGAGATCAAGGTTAACTTCCATTTGCCACCCAAAATCATAAGCTAGTCAGAAAGCATCAGAAAATCCTACATGAGGGAAGTGCTGTAAATATTTGACTAGAACTCTCCAAGGCTCTCAAAATAATGAAAATCAAGAAAAGATGAAGAAACTGTCACAGATCAGAGATTAAGTATATATGAAAAATAAATGCAATGTGGTATCTTAAATTGGATCCTGAAAGAGGATAGTAGTGGAAAAACTAATGAAGCACAAATAAAGTCTAGCATTGAGTTAAGTAGTAGCATACCAATGTTAATGTCTTAGCTTTAACAAATGCACTATGGTTATATAAGCTGAAGGAGTAGGGAAATTCAGGTATAAGGGATACGGAACCTCTACACCATCTTTACAACTTTTCTGCAAACCTAAAATTTCCCCAAAGTAAAATGCTTACTTAAAAGAAAAGAATAGATTGGCAAATTTTAAAATGTAAATTTTAAAACTTGAAATAGTGAATTGTGACTACAGTGGTGAATGATCTTTTTTAAGTCACCAGGATCTAAATATATTGTCTCCAATCATATCTGTGAGCAATAAAAATCCTCCAAGGAGGGACAAAGGGCAGGAAATTCTGTATACATATATGAATATACTGCAGTGAATTCCACCTTAATGTATATCTATAATGCACTAATTTTAAAAATTATAAGTAAATAAAAGGAAGACCATTCGAGTGGTGGAGGAGGAACAGGGAGAGGGAGGAAGGGAAGGAAAGAGGAAGCACTGGGTACTGAATTGGAGCAAATTATATTCCATGTTTGTATGATTATGTCAAAATAATCTGCAATATTACCTGTATCTATAATGAACTAATAAAAATTAAATTAAAAATCCCCAAAAATGTTTTGATGGGGGTTGGGGATTTAGCTCAGTAGCAGAGAGCTTGCCTAGCATGTGAAAGGTCCTGAGTTCTGTCCTCAGCCCTGAAAGAAAAATGTTTTGATGAACTATGTTAACAATAAATTCTATATTCCTTTTGGAAGACATTATGTTCATCTATTATGAGAAGATTTGAAGAAACCCTTTTTCAGTTTTCAGAAAGAAGATTTCAAACCAAAATTTCTTATCTACAAGTGAATCTGGGTCAAGGGCAAAGTGCAACAGGGATATTTAATTTTAGGGTGCTCTTTAGAATGAAATGTTCTGTAACTGGATTTAATTACTCCAGTAGAATATAATCACCATTTAGAGATAATAATGTGAGAAAGAGAAGTTCTGGAGCTACAATTGCTCAAACATCCACCATCATGTAGACTATACTCTGTAAACCAAGTTTCAATTGGGTTGCAAGCAGATATATGAGGTCTCTCCTTGCTCCTGCCTGCACTTTCAGTAACTTTTACCCCTGTTAATTCAAATAGTTGTTCAGAATGAAAAGCTCTGATCATCCAATCCCCTTCACTAGATAGTCTTATCTCTATACTATTTACTTTTTCCTATACAAATTCTTTTGTTCCCCTACCCTCTCTTTCCTTTTTTTTTAAGGGGCAGGAATTGATTTTAGGGATGATGTACCACCAAGCTATATCCCTAGTCCATTTTTTATAGCATTTCACTTAGTTGCTGAGGCTGGCCTCAAATATGGAATCCTCCTGCCTCAGCCTCCCAAATTGCTGTGATCTCAGGTGTCCACTATGTCACCCAAAAACTCTTGACCTCTGTTAAAATTTTTCTTCCACATTCTCAATAGCTCTGTAGTATTGTTAATAAAGACCCTCACTGGGTTAAGTGCACTCCTCCATGGTAAAATACCACTTTATACGTACTAAAATGGCTAAAATTATGACTGATTTTCCCAAATGTTGAGTATGTAGAACTGGAAACTTCTCATACTATTAGTGAGAGCAGAAACTTTTTTATAAAGTCAGAACCATTTTGAAAAACTATTTGGAAATTTCTTATAAAGTTAAAAATACATCTATCCTGGAACCCCAAGATTCCATTTTATTCATAATCCAAAATGAATGAAAGTGTACATCTTCAAAAAGACATGTGCAATAATGTTCATAGTGCCAAATCAATCTTAAGCAAAAAGAGCAAAGCTGGAGGCATGACTCTATCTGATTTAAAAATCTACTACAAAGCTACAGTTATCAAATCAGCACAGTACTGCCAAAAGTCATACACACGCACACACACACACACACACACACACACAAATAGAACAGAATAGCTCAGAAATAAATTCATATATTTATGATTAATTGATTTCTGTCAGAGATGACAAGAACATAAAATGGGTAATGAAATTTTCAATAAAAAGTTCTGTGAAACCTGGATATACAGCATAATAGAACTAGTCCCTCCTCTCACCCCATAATTAAGAAAAAAATCTACCTTAAAAATGGACTAACAGCTGGGAATGTTGCTTAGCCTAGCATGTATGAGGCCCTGGATTCAATACTCAGCACCACAAAAAGAAAAAAAAGAAATCAAAGACTTAAAAACAAGCCGGAGGGCTTCAGCCCCGGCTCAGAGGTTACAGCGCTTGCCTGGCATGTGTGAGGATGTGGGTTCAAACCCCAGCACCACGTACACAACAGTGTCAGAGCAACGAAAGCCACATGAAAAAATAGATAAAACTGATTCTCCCTTTCTCTTTCTCTCTCACTGTCCCTCTCTCTTAAAAACAAAATAAAAATAAGCCCTGAAACTGTGAAACTACTAAAAGGCAGCGTAAGAGAAAAGCTCCATAACGTCAGTCTGGCAATGCTTTTTTGAATTTGACCCCAAAATCACAAGTATCAAAACAAAAATAGTCAAATGCCATTACATAAAACTAAAGACTCCCATGCAGCAAAGGAAACAGTCAACCTAATGAAAGGACAATCTTTGCAATGAGAAAAAATATTTCCAAACCATCCAACTGATAAAAGGGGTTAATGTCCAAAGCTTATACAGACTTTCTACTACTCAATAGTAAGAGAAAAAAACACTTAAAATGGACAGATATTTCTCAAAAGATGACATACAAATGAGCAGCCAGTATATTAAAAACTGCTCGATATCTGCAGTCATCAGGGAAGTGCAAATTAAAACCATAATGAGAGGTCACCATTTAGAAAGGTTATCATCAGAACAAGCAAAGATGGTGAGTGCTGATGAGGGTGTGGAGAAAGGGGAACAATTGTACACCGTTAGTGGAAATGTAAATTGGTATAGTCGTTATGGAAAATAATATGGGAGTTTCCTTTAAAGAAAAAAAATACTGTCTGATCCAGCAATCCCACTTCTGAGTATATTTCCAAAGGAAATTGTTAGTATATCAAAGATATATCTGCATTCCCATGTTCATTGCAGCACTATTCACAATAACCAAGACAAAGAATCATCCTAAATAGCCATCAGTGGATGAATGTATAAGGGAAATGTGGTGTATATACACAATAGAATACTCTTCTTCCTTTGGATTCACATTCCTTCCAACCCAGGAAATTCCTTCATTCTATCTGAGCATGGCTGGCTCAGCCTTTCCTAGTCACAAGGATGGGAGGAAGTATGGGAAATGGAAAAACACCCTTAGCCTATTAGCCATCTTATAAAAATGGGAGATGGGAAAGGAGATAAAATGAGACAAAGAAGGAACTCATGAGGTTGTGGGGAAGGAAGCCAAGACTAGAAAGTGGTATTTCATTTTATGGAATGCTACAAAAACCTCTTTAAAAGTACCTTCTGTGTTACATATGTAGAGGCATAATTAGAAAAATAACTTAGGGTACTTACAGTAAATGTAAATACTCAAGAAAAAATGATATATACATCAACTAACGTAGGTCCTTTGGGAAGATAAAATACTTCTTCCAGAGTTATTTTAAAATATTTCAGTCACTAAAGTTCATAAGTTTTACGTTGTTACATACTCATTCCTGATTCACAAACACAGCAACCCTGACCTAATGGACAATAAAACTAGTAATCTACTTACAGTTTAGCCCCACCTTGTGGTAGGCCAGGAAACTGTGGTAAAGACTCCTGCTGTCCTATTGTGTTTTTGAAACTACAGGCATAAATGACACTGTATCTAGTTACATTTAAGCCTAAAGAAACCACACTGAAAGACATGGCTGATGAGTGAATGGTTTCCTACTCCTTAGCTACACAATCAAGACATTTTAAGGAGTTTGTGAAGTACTTTGGTTTCTTTGGACAACCACTTTTCTCAACAGTTGTTTTCACAGAAGATCAGTGCTAAATAAAACAAGTTTTCACGCAACTTTCCTCCTCTGCCTCAGCAAACCAAAAGCAAGACAGCTGAAAAGTTATCTTTGGAAACAAGATAGGAAAAGTCAAACCACTTAAAAAGAACAGAATGATGTTGTTCTACCATCTCTACAACCAATGTAATTCTGAAGCAAATGACAGTTTACAAAGCTATTAAAGAAGACATTTTAGCAAAGACTCATGCTGATCAGTGACATTCAGCTAAAACATGAAATTGGAACTTATTTCTTTGATTTTCTTTTTTTACATTGAAAATTATGTGGGAAAACATAATTTTTACTGCCTTTGGCAATAAAACTACTGCAACTTCTAGAAGTGCCATTTAGAAATGTCTTCAGTCCAACCTTTCAGTGCTAAATGAAACTTGTTCTACGTAACCCAAAATAGATATTTATTTCACTCGGATTTAGTTAGCCATAATATGAATCCAAATATCATGATTACTCATTTCAAATTATCAAAAGGAAAATTACTGAGACATGACCATACAATTGAATTTCATTAGAGTAAATATTGCAGTAATTTATAAAAATTTTTATATTTGGATTTGTGTCAAGGTGACCTCAAAAATACTTCAAATACTATTCCCCAGTATTTGATTTTCCATGTCATTGATATGGCCTAATACTACAAAATCCAAGAGCTCCTCTCATGTACTATGATTTAACTTTAAAAGGAAGAACATACAGGGCTGAAGAGGTGGGTCAGCAGTAAAGCACTTGCCTGGTGTGCACAAGGTCCCAGGTTTGAATCCCAGCACCACACATACAAAAAATTGTTGGAAAAACACAAAACAGATGACAAAATTTTTAAAAAATTAACTCTTTATTTATCTCTTACTTTTTTAAAAAAAGAAAGAACATGTAGCTAATGTAAATGACAAAACTTGGAGAAGATGTATACAATTGCTTAATGTAATAAAATAGATCTCTGAACTGTCATACACAATTCCTTTGTAAGTTGCATAATATTTTCATATTGAATTAAGTGGTATATGTATTATATAGTTATATTTTATATAAATTATATATTTATGCTTATATTTAATATACATATGTTTAATTTACATTTTGCCTTTATTTCCAGTTGATTTTAAGTTGGCATATTAATGTACCAATGTATCTATATTTTCTTTCTTATTTTTCATTTTATTATTATTGTTTTAGGAGAGTCAGCCCTAGAGATTCAACCCAATTTAGCCACTGAGCCACATCCCAAAACTTCTTATTGTTCATTTTTTAATTTTTTGAGATAAGGCCTCACTAAATTGCTTAGGGTCTACTTAAGTAGCAGAGAATGGCCTTGAACTTGTGATCCTCCAGAGTTGCTGGGATTTCAGGTATGTTCTACCACACCCAGCTCTCCTAAGGTATCCACACTTTAAAAGGTGCCTACTCAATGAATCTTTTCTGAAAAAAAAAAACTTGGACTATGAATATTCTTTTTATATTATCAGCTTGATGCATCTAATTGTGTTCTGCAGGATTTCTTAAAGCAAGGAAAGTCTGCTGTAAATTCAAAGTTGTACACATCCAACACTCTTTTTCCATTAGATTGTATGGAATTCAAAGTACTTCACAAACTCCTGTGAATGTCTTTGACCGGAAAAGATAATAAAAATACAATAACAAAGAGAAAAAGGAATGTTAATTTCTGACTATTAAAGAAAAATTTGTCTATTTTGTAACTGGCTGATGATCACTTAAGTACAACAGGATATATTTATAAGACTGCCATAGCTGATATGTTCAAAACTTTACATTTGAAACTATTTAACTCTGTAATGAAAAATTTGAAGAACTAACTTTAAAATACAGGAAAGGGGTACAGAGTTTCTGAAAACTTTTAGAAGGTCCACAACCAAAGACAAAAATACAATTTTGGGCCTGATTTTCAAATTGAAGTCTCGGAATAGCTATGTGGTACTAGACAAGTCAAATGTATTCTCTGTCTCTTGGCTTCTTCATATTTATGGGAACAAGAATATATCTGAAGGTATTAGTATTGTCTATTAGATGAGATAATACAAGAAATTTCTAAATAAAAATTATACATTTTATTTATAATTAATAATAACAATAATAATAATAAAACTAGGACATTAGTAATCAAAGGTGCCTGAACTCCTGCTGGGCTATGACATTAATAAAACAGGCATTAATAAAACTTGGAGAGCTGTTTTTCATCTTTATTAAAGAATAACCAATGGAAATTATACTTTATGTCTCTAAAAAGTCAACAAAAGCCTGATTACAACATGATTTTTTTTCTAGCTGTAATTTTGTTAACTGATCAGAACTTCTGAATTACAGCAGCTACTGTTAACTAAAATATATAGTTTAATACTGAATACTGCGTAGGCAGTTTCATAGGTGACAATTTTCAAAACATGATATGCTTTATGAAGACGGGAAATCAAAGAAGTCCCTAATGAAGAAAGGAATGGAAATCCTTTATATCCAGGAGTTACTGTTTAAAATACCATTCCTGCTGGGGGCTTACTACACCTCCCATGGAGAAACCGCACCTGCATTTCCCTGTAACACACATTCTTATGAAAAGCAGTGCTTTGCTGGGCAAAGAGTAAGCCTTCTAAAATGTAAATGAAGACAAATCTGTGGCTATTTATAGCAAACAATAAGCTGATGGGATGTAATTAATTGTACACAGTAATGAGGAGATGCTTTTGCAGCTTAAGAACGTTCTAAGCTAGTCCCTTCTGCAGTCGGGGGAGACTGCATCACACACTCCCATCTGGCACATACAAAATAATCCTTAATGCCTTGTCCACATTGTGCATCCCTACACCCTTGCTAACGTGACAGATCAACAATGGAGCAAACGGCCAGCTGACAACAGATTGATCCAGCTACTTGCCTGCAGCAATGAAACCTGCCTGGCCCAGGACACAGTGCAGTGCATTACAATGAAGCTTCCCAGTCTAGGCCCAGTTGGCAATGTCTCTGCTTGGTTTTTGTGCTTGTGTTTTCCCTGGAGTCTCCTTAAACCTGCACCTGTTCCCATCACAGGAATGCAACAACTACATACCAACTTACTAGTTCATCATGGTCATTAATGTGATTGTGGGAGAATCACAAGGAGTAAGAAGCTAAGAACTCTTCTGTCAGTGTACATGGAGCACTTTATTAATGTCACATTTGGGTCTAGTTTATTAAAGATGCAGACTAAGTAAGAGCTGTCATGGAGTGGCTATGGATTCTGCCAGGCCCATGGTTTGCGGTTGAAGAATAAGATTCAGCAGTCACAGTTAATCACAAAGCCAATACTATTTTGAAGGCCGTATTAAATACACTGGAAATCTTGGTATCACAGTGCTTACCCCATCAACTCTATGTCTTGTTCTTTTACTGTCACACATTTGAGTGTAGAGTCAAACTGATATGAGTTAGCTCAAAACAATCTTTTTGGATGAAGTTTCAATACTGCTGCATTTGTTAATTTCTTCCTACAGATAAGAAGCATGTAGAAACAAAGAGATTAGAGGGAATTTTCTAAGGTTCTGCTGATTGTGATTCAGAGAATAAGCATTATGGCCACCTCAGCTACCATCCAGGTTTTTCCTTCCCATAAAATAGCCAGCTTCTTTCCCACACCATCACTACATCAAAGTTCCCAATGGCTTTTGTAAAGTCACTAAAATGACCTAGGAGTTAAATTCAACTAATCTTGTTGACTTTTTCAAACTTCTAAGCCATTGACCTCAGGAAGTCTTTCTGTCACTCTCTCCATGCAGATGAAAGCTGAAAATGAGCAACAGCAATGAGAACTGGTATGTGTTGGAAGAAAGGATGGTGACTGGGTCAGGGTCAATGAACTGCAGAAAGTTTTCCTCGTGTTAAAATTGCCTGGTCATTAAATGCATGAGAACGATTAGATTTTTAAATAAAGTTTTTTTTTTATCTGCTTCCTATTGTACATGCATGATAGCCTTTCACTCTGCAGCTAACATTTATGCTTCTTTGCTTCACCGCCACCACCACTTCCTACTTTGTTCACAGCAAATCAGTAAAATCAGTACCATTTTTCAACAATGTTCTGCATGAACTACTTTTATCAATGTGGACACCCTTCACCAAATTCTCAATGTTTTTTTTAAAACTCCAATTTGATTATAGTAAAATTTTACATTTCTATTATTCCAAACTAAAGTAATAATAGCTACCATTTTTGGTATCTGTCAGTCAGTATCCTAATGCATTACAAGAGTTATCTTTTATGATGCTCATTTAATCATTATCTCAGTATGTTAAAGAAGAAACTGAGTTGCAGGGGTCTATATAAACCACTAAGTAACTTACAGGTGTTGAGGAGCCACAACACAAAATAAATTCTCTTTGATTCCAAAGCAATTGCTGGAACGTGATGCAGATGAATGGAGACCAGTAAATTATGCCATGAGCGTAGAATTATAGACCGTATTTCCTTAGTTATAAGAAACACTTTTCCCTCCACTTTTTAAAGTTCCTGTAATCAGAATGTATTTAAAATTGATGTAGATCTCAGATGTATCTGTATTACTTTGTCCTTACTCCCTGCAAAAGAACTGTCAATAAGAAAGTGGCTCACCTTACAGTTGACAGCAAAAAGAGAATCAAGGAAGTACTTGACTTGTACTTGATTGTTTCCAGGCCTCATCCACCTGTCTACCTCCAGAGAAAGGAACATCGATAATGATAATGTAAGTTCTAGTACCTGTTACCCCCATTGACTGGCAATCCTCAGTCCTCCTGAAAGCACTCTGTGTTTGCTCTTGAATTCATCTGGTTCTCTGGAGCTAGGCACCAATTCTGGCCATCTGGGCTGAAGCATGACTTATATCCCGTTTCACAGAAACCTTTTCTAAAATAAAAGAGTTACCTATGGCATCTATCCAGAGCTTTCTCTCAATGGAGTCTGACCATGAGGCCAGAGGCAGCAGGCAAAAGAAAAGATTCCATTCTGTCCTCCCTACCACATCTCCATGCATATCTTCCCAACCTGCACTTATGCCCATGCTAGTTAACTCATCTAAGACTCATCTCTGCATGATATGCTCCACCACATCTTTTGATGTATCAAATAAGCCTCCAAGCTCAAAACCCTGTCCCACCCATTCTATATATATGTCCAATGTAAATAGTCCCATTTATGGTTCCATCATAGGAAAGATGTTATCCTTTACTAAACAAGTTCAATCATTTCCTGAAGTAGAATCATGATCCTTCTGACCAAAAGAGCTCATCAAGTGGAGGAGACCCAAGACAGGGCCTAGGAACTAAATTTTTACAATTAGAAAAATATAATATAAGATTGTATAGGAACACTCTTTGGGATGGGATAGTTTAAAGTCCTTCATGCAGCAATACCTTAAAGTTAGCATTTAATAAAAACATTCATTTCTTATGCTCATGATAACTATAGGCAATGAAAGTCATGCTCCCTCATTAAGATTCAGGAATAACCACCAAGGAGAAATGAGTCTAGAAGTGAGGACAGTAGAAGTGAGGTCATGAAGACTGGGTGGAATAGTTACAAACAAAAATTTTATATCAGGGATAGGTTATAGGGTGTATATTTATTTAATAAGAATCTTTTAAGAAAAAAATAAGGGACTGAGATGAGACGTGAAGTTCATTGTGCTAGCACCAGGAATCACAAATAAGTATAGACCATTAAACAGCAGCTTTAACCCTATGTTTTAAAAAATGCAGTAATCGCTCCCATTTATTAAATGCCTACTATGTGCCAGATTCTCTCCTGAGCCTTTCATGTGGACAATGGTTTATTAAATAAATAAAATAAGGTTTTCAAAACAAGCTTTACCATCCTTAAGCTAATAGTTAAAATAAGTCAGAGTTAGAAAATAGGAGTGGTGGTTGTTAGGGCTGGGGTAAGGAGAGGATGAAAGTTTTTGTTTAATGAATACAGAGTTTCAGTTTTACAAGGTGAAAAGTAATGCCCATATTGGTGGTAATGGCGGGTGCACAACATTGGGAGTATATTTAACGTCACTGGACTGTATATTTGAAAATCATGTATTCTGTGTGTATGTTATCACAATTTCAAAAATTGGACAAAAAATAAATGAAAGAGAATTAAAGGGATCTACACTTTCCAAATGTAATCCTTTTAAATACAATGCAGAACTGAATCTATTGGCACAAGCATTCTGGAGAGTATACACACTTTCGGTTTTGGTCAACATATGAAAACACAATCAACACCACTGAGCAGTTTCCATTAGACTCACTGCCACCAGGGAGTCAGGATGTATGTGGCTAAACTGTGAATAAATGTGATTTTGAGGATCAAACTGCTAATAATTACACAGCACCCAAGACCATTGTAAAGCAGTCTAAAGACAGAAAATTATCCTGCTTTCTAGAACTCCAGGGAAGGACTATTAGTCCTTTCTGAACCATTCAACTTCTCTGTGAGTAGATCTCATTCTAGAATTTAAAATGATAAGATAAATCATTCCAAAATTTAAAATCTGTGCTTTGCTTCAAACAGCACTGAAAGCCTCTCAGTTTCCAGGGGTAAAGTTCAGGATATCATTAGCATGATGATCATGACCCTTATTGACCTTACTGACCTACTGACACTATCTCCCTTGCCAACCTCATCCCACATAACATCTGACTCACCTCTAATGAGAAGTCCTTGGACTTGCAAAAGGCTTCTCTCACCTCAGGAATCAATAAGGAAGACTTCTCTTTCTTTGCCTCATGCCTACTTAGATAAGCTAACTCCTTTTTACCACTCAGAGCTCAGTTCAGCTGTTATTTCCTCTAGCCTTCCTTGACTCCCTGGCATGAAATTTTTCACTTCTTGGGGACTCTCCAATAAGATCATTCTTCTCTGTGTCTGTCATCATACTGTGAAGGATTATTTCACTTGTATCACCAGCACACACCATGGGACTGAATACATATTTGGCATGAATGATTGCCTGCTGAGTAAATTAAATATGCAGGCTGAATGCCAAAATCCTAGGTATAGGACACAGGCCTTATAATCAAGGCACATTTAATCTGTGCAGTATCCTTCTAAGTGAAAAAAAAAGCAAACTGGACACTGTCTTCTGTACAATAGGCTTTCAAAGATAGGAAATTATTATACATCTCTTATATAGGAAAAAAAACTCCAATCACTTTAAACTTTGTTATTAAGACTTATCATTCAGTTCTCTAACATCATTTCCTTCTTCTAACCCTTCAGAAAGCTTTTAAGATCTGATGCCTCCAAATTATTGTAGGAAGTATTTGTGAAAAGATTCAGTGGGCTGAAAGTTACCTAGCAAGATCTGATTAGTGCTAATCAGGGTTTCCTGATGAATAATTTCTTTACTAGGGGATCTCTTGGTAGAACACAAATAAGTTATCATAGTTCCTCTATTTGAAACCCCATTTTGGTTGCCTATTGTGCTCAGGTTAAACTCCAAGGTTCTGATATTCAAATCATGCAACTTCAAGTCTCCTTCCTGGTAGGCTTCATCCTCTACCTTCCAGCTGCCACCCATCCCACCTTTCACTCCACTCCAGAAGGAAAGCCTGTTCACAGCAAAGCCTCCTCCCCTCTTCCTGGTTCACCTTCCCCTCAGGTAATCTGCACCCTGATGACACACTGCATTCAGGTCTCTACCCAGATATACTCTTTATACAGAGAGCTTTTGTTTGCACCACATATAAATGTTCTCCTCTTCCACATCAGTGAAGATTGCTTTATCTTCCTTAATGGTTATAGCCTTCATTGCCACCTGAAAATGTCATATATCATGAGAAAACACATATGTCTTTATTTACCATTTGCCATATGCAACCGTCCTCCTCCATCTAGTCTTTCTTGTCTGACATAACCACCACTGTCTCTGGCTCCAAAATGGTACCCAGAACATAATGGAAGCTTATTAAATATTGGTTAAATGGATGTGTGAGCTTATTGATGTTTGTTTACTGTATAAACTGGTTTTAAAGGAGCCATCTATACAAACCTTCACCATTTAAGTCAATGAAAACTTTTCCACAGGCCTGTTTCAGGAAAGAAAGACCTCTAATCCTTGATTGAGGGAGACTGGGCATTGAATGCTTCTTCTAGTTACATGATCTTCCTGCAAGGAACTTAATCTTTCACAGTCTTAATCTTCCCTTTCATAAAATATAGATAATAATGATTACTTCATGGACTGTCATGAGGATGAAATAAAATTTCCTCACAATCCATGAAAACACATATCCTCTATGAAGAGAAATTTTTGACTAGTTTCCCAGGTCTAGATTAATACCTTGTGACTGGTAGACAGGGCATCTTTGCTGAATGCTTGCAATGACCATCAATCAAATGAATGTGTCAAAGATCTGACAGGGAGCCTGAAATGTCTGAGAGGCACAATAACAGGGAGTTGTTTCATAGAGGAAACATTGGAATATCAGAAAGAGAATGTTCCTGAGGTGAAAATTTTGCCACAGAAATAATTGGATTAAAAACCTATGAAAATGACAAATGGGTTGAAGAGTTAGAAGAATCCTCAGTGGTGAATCCAAAAATTCTCATCCTTTTCTTTTAGTAATGTCACAGTTTGGTTTTGAGGCATATAGAATATATTGTTATTGTTACATAAAACATATTTTAAATACAATGACATTCATGTGTATTGCACATTCACTGTTTGGACTCACATTACCTGTCTAGTCATCTCCTCTGTAACCCTCAGTGTCTTATCCGATCAGCACATATCCTAAAATTCATTTCAAAGGTCCTTGCAGTAGTTGTGGCTTGAAACCAATGCCAGACACCAATGAACCTCCCAGCTGGGAGAATCATAAAGGTACCTGGGAGAGGCTGGAATGGCCATTAAAATAGTCAATGCCTTTTAAAATACTATAGTCTGTCTAAAAACACATTGGCCAATTTAGAAGCCCTTAAAACAATGTGTGCAAGAGTGTAGAAGGATAGTGTGGGACACTTGTTTGCTACTAAAGTTAACTATTGCCCCTTTAACAAAATTTATGGTTCTGAATACAATTTTAGTTTTTTACAGCTTTCTCTGTCTTGGACACTTCAACCATTTTTATCCCTGTTCCCTCCCTTAATTTTAACTTGTACTTCAGAGGAAGAAAGGAAAGCTGTGTTCTTTGAGAAAGTACTTAATGAGAAAGATTTACAGGAAGTAGAAAATATTTAACCAAATGTACATTTAGTTTGACTCAGATGGATGCCAGGCCCAGCTCTCTCTGATGTATGCATGCCATCTGGCTCAGCAGGCAAAAAAAAAACCTGTAACCCGCCTTACGATGATAAAGGACAGGCTGCACAGCATGACAGATATTGGCAGCTCTGAACAATTTTGTCTTTAAATAAATATAAATTCTTTTAAAAATGATTATAAAAGCAATGCTAATATAAAATTACTGCAAAACAAAAGAGAGGTCTTATCCATATGTAGATATAATTTTATGTAAGTATGATCATAGTAGAACAAATTTTATACTTTTGTATAATGAGTATAAACTTTTCTCCAAGTGGCATTTATAATGATCATATTTGGTTATTATATAAAACATTACATTAAGTAGATAACTTATGTATTCCCTCTGTACTGACAATTAAGAATGTTTTCATTGTGTTATCTTGAATAATGTAAGAAATGTGGGAATTATTTCTATGAATTATTTTCCTTATAAATGTTCAATTTTCATTTTACATCATCCATTCATTTTGTTCAATGTTTTGCTACTTTGTTCAGTATTTTGTGCAGACAGCAGCACTGGCTTGGAAAGGAATTCCCCGTTCCTCATGTTAACCTTCAATGATCATAGTCATTTCATAATGTGTCATGGAACCTGCAATGAAAGCACTCCTAAGAGAACCTCTGATACTATGAAGCATGAAGATTAGAATTACTTGCTGCCCACAGTTGCTCTTTGTGCTAGTCTGCTCAGGCTGTCATTACAAAACAAAAATAAACCAAAGAAATTTCTTTTTCATGTTGCTGGAGGCTAGGAAATCCAAGATCAAGGTTCTGACAGATTAACTAGCTTGTGAGGCCTCTCTTCCTGGCTTGTAGATATCCATTCTCTCATTATGTCTTCATAATTCCTTTCTTCTGTGCTCACAGGGGCTAAGGGGGACACAGAAAGACTCTGATTTCTCTTACTAGTGGACACTAATTCAATAGGATCCAGGCCCCACTCTTATAACCTCATTTAACTTATTTACTTCCTTAAAGGGCCTCTTTCCAAATACTGCCACACTGGGATTTAGGACTTCCAACATATTAATGTCAAGGGGCACACAAACATTTAGTCCATAACATTCCACTCATATGCCAGATATTTTATCCATGTCAGGTGGAATTATCACTTGCTACTATCTTCATTTGTAGATCTGAGTTTAAGGAGAGGTATATGAGGGTCAAATAGACAAGGATGACATCGTGGCTGCTCACTTGACTGGGCCATGGGTGCCTGCATACTTGATCAAACCTTCTTGTGGATAATCTTGTGAGAATACTTTTGGGATGAATTTTATCATTTAAGTTGATACTGAGAGGAGCAGATTGCCTTCCCCAATGTGAGGGGGCTTCATCTCATCTGTTGAAGGCCTGAGTAGAACAGAAAGTTGCCCCACCCCTAAATAAAATGGAATTCATCCTGCTGGACTTCCTCTGAGCTGGGACATCAGTTTTTCCTGCCTTCAGATTCAACCTGAAACTACCAACTGAGTCTCAAGCCTACAGCCTTGAACCAGATCTACACCATCAGTTCATGTGGCTGCACAGACCTTAGGACTTCTCAACCTCCATAATCAGTGAGTCAATTCCTTATAATAAATTTCTTTTGATAGACAGATAGATATAACATTTTATTGATTCTGTCTCTGAAGGCTCCTAACACACACTTTCTTCTAGATATTTTTTAAAACATTTAAACATCTTCTAACTTCAACTGAAATGTGCCTTATTTAAGAAATAGTTGAGGCAGTAACTCAGATCAAAGTAAAATCATACCATTCTGGGAACAAAATTCCAGATACATAAATGTTCAGCTCTGAAGTAGAACCATGGTAGCTTTTTCAGATTTTAACAGATCTTTATTCAATTTCAAGTCATCTACCTCATTTTAATGAGAGGAAGAGTCTCAAATTATTTCAAATGCAATGTCATAACCAGAAGCAACTTCCTTAATATTCTAAGTGAACACTCAACTTTAGAGATGTGTGAATCAAAAACTGGATTGAGCCCTGGTGCTTACTCGCGTGAGGGATCAACTCCAATAATTATATCCTTTCCCTCTCCCAATGTAACACACAAAGTTTTGAAAAGATTATGTATTCTATATAGATGATATAGATATGTAAGTGTATATTAATTGACATAAGGACACAAAGAGATAAAGGGAAAAAGGGAGAGAAAACAAATAACATAACAATAGAAGCATTTATTATATTAGAAAGAAGCATCTTTTTTCATTTCCATATCAAGAAGAAGAGGAATGTTAAGTTTGCTCTATGTTTTAGTCTGAATGCATCAAAGTCCCTTCCTTGTAAAAACAAGCAAAGGCTTTTTCAAACCAAGAGAAGAAGAGAGTTTTAAAAGCTTTTCTTCCGCTGGGTATGTAGAGTGCTTGCTTGGTATATACAAGGTCTGGGGCTTAATCCCCAGTACTGCAAAAGAAATAAAATAGAACAAAACAAAATAAAAGCTTATGTTCCTTTCCAACCACTGCCTAAAAGGAAGATAACTTTAAGATGACTAGGTCTGGATCATCTGATCACTTTAATATCACAAGATAAAAAAAGCTGAAAGATGTTAACAAAAAATTTTGTTTTAAAGGAAAAAATCAATAGCATAAGTTAAATGGTTTCTGTGGATCTGAAGGTAAAAAACTGAGGCAAAACTGCTCTTTTTAGATAAATCCTCTGCTTACTCCCAAAGACACACTTGGATCACTGTGGTCTTTGAAAAGTGCACCATAGACATCTGCAAAATGTGTCAGATAACTTTTAGAATGACCCTCTGCATTCATAGAATGTCACATCACCCATTCTATAACTGATAAACACGTCGTCTGTTTAGCAAACATTTATGAAACATTTCCTTTATAACATGTGAAACTCTGGAACTTCCCACCAGCAGGGCAGCTGTGCTCCAACTCTCCCCAACACCACCATCTAATCTGATGATGATTTTCAAAGACTCCTTTTTTTTTCTTTTTTTGGCAAGACAGGATCTTGCTATGCTGTCCAGTCTACCCTTAAATCACTGGCCTCAAGTGATCCTCCTGTCAGCCTCCCAATCCTCTGGGATTGCAGGATTTTCAAAAACATTTCCATAGAGATCATCCAGATTTTCTCCCCCTAGAACTATCTTAAGTTCCAAACTTGAACTTCATATCTCTTGCCCAACAAAATTCACATATACACTTTTTTTGACATGAAAAATATTCTTTATTAATACAACAAAATCAAACAAAGGAAAATAGATTTTAATTTTAAAAGAATAAGAACCTATCAAAACATATTTATGTGTTGCTCTGCAATACATGCATGTGTTTAAATCTTTATATCCCTGTCTTCATAATACTAATTATGCGTCATGTGTTGAAAGAACTATGACAAACTTAATTTCAAAACACTAAAATAAAATAATATGTAGCACTTGAGCATTCAAATATAAGCTACATCTGCACACCCATTTCAAGTGTTTCTAATACTTAAAACAATTCTCTATTATAATATATTATGTCTCACACTGTAACTTCTAAATAGGTGAAGCCCAGAGGCTTTGGACTATTTGTTTGTTTGTATCTGAGATTAAAGGGAAACCACTCTGAGATCTTTAAGCGAATGTTCAATATGTTGCTCAACAAAATTCACATATACACTTGGCCTTCAAGCTAGGTGGTGCCCCATTATAGGCAGGTACTGTGTGAATGGAAGCCAAAACTTTATCTACAAGGGAGCATATGAGTTCTTGAATATTAATTAGTGGATTATGAGATATTTTGGAAAAGATATAATAGCAAATATATTCTTCTCTCAACAAATAGCACCCCCTCACATGGTTCCAACTGATGTCATACACAAATTACACACAATCATGCTGTGAGGAGAATAGGAATTAATTTGCAAATGTTTTCTAATTCTAAAATGTTGCCAATTTTTTTCTAAAATAACAAATCAGTGTCTTTTCTGCAAGTATAGTGTGAAAAAAATAACTTCTCATGGAAATATGAGAAAAATTTGAATATTCCATTTTAGCCGGAGATCTAACTAAAAAGCAAAACTGAGCATTCCCTCATTGCTGTTAATAAAATCATCATCAACATCATCCTCATGAGGGTTTTAAAGGGCAGTGGTTGGGAGCATCACTTTTCCTGCCAACTTTCCAGAAACGTTCGGGTTAATTTTATCCCAGGTTCACAATGTTGTAAACTATTAACTTTTCTCCATTTTGTATTATAAAAAGCTGTATTTAGCTAGTCATGAGATTAAAAGGGGACAGTGAGTTCTTTGGCTCTTCTTACCTATATCTTTGGCTGTATATCAAAAGCACTCAAGCATTCAATTTGGCTAATATAATTCTTTAATAATGTGGCTTGTAGTATTGATTTCGGTAAACAGGCCCTGGAGAGTCTAATAGGCTTTAGAGATGTTTTGAGTTATAAGTAGGCCAATGGTCATGTCGTACAGAGTAACAAATGTCTCAGCCAATTGCCTTTGCCTTTGTAAGTGTGCATCTTCTCTTTGACTGATCCAGACGTTGGATGGAAGTAGAAATGGGTGATGGACAGCTCAGGCTCCTGCGCCTGATCAACCAACAAGATGGGAATCTGATTGTCAGTGAATGGTGACTTGGGAACTATTTTTTTATTCATTGCAAATATTAATAAATAAATTGAAATGTTTATTGAATATTGACCACCAGATAGACACTATTTTAAGTGCTTATGATATAATGAAGAACAAAACACAACTCCCTCTCCTTCTGGATTTTATATTCTAACAGGAAGGGAGAGAATAAGCAATAACTATTTTCAAAAAGTAACTATACACTGCACATTAGAATATGTTAGATATAATGGGGAAAAGATATGGAATGAGAGGATAGCAAGATGAGAGGCTGTCATTTTACATAAAGTAGTTTTGACATTTGAACTAAAAAAAGAAATGGGTGAAGAATTTAGTTTTGTCTGTAGAATTAAAAAAAAGTATCAAGGAAGCCTCTTTAGTTAGCACAATGTAAGCTATGAGCAAAGCAGCAGGAGAGAAAGTCAAGTCACCAAAGGGCAGGTGGGCTGTGTGATACACACACAGCCTTGGAGATGTCATAAGACTCACCCTCTGAGTGACACTGCAGGTGTCACTGCACAGATCTGGACAGAAGAATGGCATAATCTGATTAATACTTAGAAGGATTACTCTGGTTTCTGTGTTAAAAATAGAGTGGGGTGGGGAAGGATGGAGACAGGGACAGCTGTTAAGAAACTGTCTAGAGAAATTCAGTGCTGACTCTACCAGTCATGGTCAGACCCTGGATGTGTTCTAACGGTAGAATTTAAAAGATTTCCTGAGAGATTCGAATGTGGGGAAAGAGAGAGAAAGAAAAGAATCACGAATGACTCCCCCTGGGCCAAGAGTTGTGTGAAAGTCCTGTTGCTGTCAGTTGAAAGAAGGGAAGTTGTAGATGGAATAGGTTTGGGAGGACAGTAAGACTGTTTATGGACACACTAACCTGAAGATCAACACATGAGATCACCAAGTAAACATGATCAGTAGGTAATCAGACATGTATGCCTGGAGTTTTGGAGAGAGAAGTGGACTAGAGATATAAAATTTGGAATCAATATCATCAAGAGATCACCAAAGGAGTGAGTATATCTATAAAAAAATAAAAAACAGAAATTAAAAAAGGATAGAGGACTGAACTATGAGATCCACCAAAATGCAGAGGCCAGGGAGAGGAGGAAGACTCAGCAAAAGGAGGCCCTGGAGGAACAACTGGTGAGGCAGGAAGAAAGCTAGGAGTCCCAGAAGTCAAATGAAGAAGCATAAAAAAGAAGAAGAGTGAACAACTCCAAATGTTGATAAAAATCAATTAAAATAAGGAATGAGAATCAGCTACTGAATTTAGCAACCTGAAGTTACTGGTGACTAAAACAGGAGAGTTTAGGTGAAATTGTTGGGGTAAAAGTCTCTTGGAGTTAAAGAAAGGGAGAATAATTAGGAACAATGAAAATAGTGTTAACAGCTATCATAAGAGTTCTGGGAAAATGGATGTAAAAACATAGGTCGATAGAAATTTTTTTCTATTTCTTTCTGTGTGTGTGTGTGTGTGTGTGTGTGTGTGTGTGTCTGCGCGCGTGCGTGTGCTTTAAGCAAAAGAAGAACAAAAAAGCATGCTTGCATGATAGTGAGCCTGTTCCAGGCAAGAGTAAAGACCAACAATGTGGAAAAGAAGAAATGCCATAACAGTATCTTTGAGTAGATGCTAAGGCTGAGGGAAGTGAGTGCAGATGGCTTAGGAAACTGGCTTTAAGACTCTGGATAGATCATTCATGGTACAAACAGAGAAAGCAGGAAATGAGGGTGCCAGTGTGGGTAGGTGGATAAATGTGGAGATGGTAGGCAGAGTAAGAAGGTCTTGTGAGAGTGCTTCCATTATTCAGTGCACTGAAAAGGTCCTCCCCTGAGGGTGATTTGAGAGAGGTGAAATTCAGGGTTTGAGGTGAGAAAAAGCCCTGAAGGAGTTGTCTTGAGACTTTGAGAATGAACTTATAAGGAAAGTAAGAGTGCCAAGCAGCATTAAGGGGACCCCTGACATTCGTGGAAGTGAATTTAAAGAGAGGATCATGAGAGTCAAAAAATTAGACAAGGGAGTGGTCATAACTAACAATTAAACATAAACAAGCAAAGGCAGGAAGAGACAAGGGGTGAAGAAGAATGCAAAGTTGATCAGAGCAGCCAATGGATGGTCCATCCTGGAGGGACTAAAGAAATGTTGGAACTGGAGTTCTAACAGTAGAGAGGTAGAAAAAGAGCACGCAATTGAGATGATGGAGGGGTTTCAGGTTCTGACTGCAGGTAGACCTAAGGTGTGCACAGGGGAATGAGCTGCTCAGGGAGAGTGCAGGGCAGCCCCCTGGAGGAGGTAGCTTCTAGGAATGAAAGTGTGGGTATTAGAAAGACCAAGTACATTGAAAAAAATTATGATAGATGTAGTATTAGAGAGATCCAGTTAGGCTGAAGCTAAAATGATGGAAAAATAAGGGGAACTCTTTTATGAAGGTAAAGATTAAAGGAGCAATGAGTGGTAGTGTGTAATGTAATCTATTGGCATGAAAGTCGAAATTGGACATTTTTAGTAAAGGAGTGAGAATGGTCTGAAAGGAGCAGAGGTGAGCTGAGAAGGTTCCTACCCCAGTTCTGGACCTGGCAAGGTTGTGGAAGTGGAAGCAAACACCATTTAGGATGACCGTAAGGAACAGTATCCTCTTGAAAGGGCCAGATTTCTGTTCCTGCAAGAAGAAAAAAGGTGTGTTCAGAGAAATGGGTAAGGTAAGGAAAACTTTGAAAAAAATGGATGAATCTTCAGAGAGCACAGGGGAAGACTTTCAGAAGTTGAGGAAGAAGAAGATCATTTAGCAGAAGATGTGCAGATGTTTATGAGCATTGGAATAAGGATTTGAGAGAAAAAGTGGGTTTCTAATGATGAAGACATAACTGGATAATGATCATACTGAGATTACTTCAGTGAATTCAAAGCAGAATGTGGTGGGGACACTGTGAGCACTGGAGGATGGGGAGTAGCCACTGTTTCTCCCCCTACTCTGTTGGCTCTTCATCCTGACACAAATACTGGAGTTTCTCAGAATCTTCTCAAGTGATCTCAGTGATTGAAATATCATAAAGGCCAGACTTCACCTCTGAGCTCCAGATTAATATACTCAGTTACCTGTTTAACAGCAAACAGCTGCAATCATATGTCTCTCTGACATCTCAGACTTTACAAACTAGAACTTTAGATTTTCTCTAACAAAACATCTCACAAAACCAACTTCAATCTTTTTCATTTCAACGAGTGTCATTCATATGCGGAAGTGAAAAACTTAGAAAACAGGCTTCATTCCTCCCATCCAGTGGTACCTACCTCCAGTGCAGTCTTAAGTACTGCCTGCACAGTCTTGCAGCTCTCCACCTCCCCCGGACCCTCTTCATTACCATACTGCACCAGGCCCCATCATGCTTTGCCACCTAACTGATCTCCCTAAATCCATTCTTACTTTCCTTAAATCCATATATCACGCACCACCAAAATTGAACTTTTTAAATATGAATCAAACCACATTACTCCCTTGCTCAACACTATTCAAAATAATAGTTCCAGGTGAAAGGTAGCTAAATTTGTTTATAGTTTATTTACATTGTGGAGTGGGAAAGGGTTTTGAACCATGGCATAAAACCCAGGTGCCATAAATAACAACTTGATGCAATTGAGCCCCTGAAATCAAAACCCTGGATATCAAAACATCAAGCTGGGAAACATATTTGATACAGCATCGCGAGGCAAACTTTCCTTAATTGCAAATCGATCACTTACAAGGAACTGATAGGTAAAAATGAAAACACTCACTGCTATCCAGTATTCAGGAGAGTATAAGAAAACAGGCACTCTGATATGCATGGAGGGAGCAGTTTTAAGTCAAAGTCATTCTGGAAGGGAAATTCAGCATTATCTTTCAGAAGTTTACAAACACATAGTGAATGACTCGACGATGACACATGCAGAAATGTGTCTCTCTTCTCAATCCGGATATGAAAATTTGCAGTAATATTTTTCATTATGACTAAACAAAGCAGAAGCCCCAAAACTACAAACATGTCAATCAATAGGTGACTGGCTTTAACAAGAAAAGATTTTAGATCCATAAAATGCAATATTATGTAGCTTTTAATAAGAATGAAATAATCTGTAAGTGCAAGTACTGATATATTTTAAAGTAAAAAGGTACAGAACATGATACAAATATTATCCTATTTATATACACATATATACACACACATGAATATTTACATATTTGCTCCTAATTTTGAAGAAAACACAACAAACTATTTAATAATTACTCCCTTTGGGAGTAGTGCTTCAGTACCATAGAAAGAAAGAGAGATGTTTGTGTGTATATGTGTCTGTAAAAACAATTTTTTTCTTTTTAATGAAAAAAGGTAGGTAGGAATTGTAGATTATTTAATTTATGATGTCTCTATATTAAAATACAAACAAGAAAATGCTCTACAATCTATATATTTTTTGTGCTGGGGGAGTCTTGCACATGCTAGGCAAGTGCTTACCACTGAGCTACATCCTCAACCCTTAATTGCTAACAGTTTAAATAGAAAAAATCTGACCTTACAAATGACAATTAAGATTTATTTTAAAATCTCTTTAAGGGTTTCCCATCATACCAAAATATGGTCCAGTCTTCTTACCATGGTCTGGATCTTAGACCCCACATGATCTGGGCCCTGTCCACCACCCTTTTTAACTCTTGCCTTCTACTAAACAGCATTCATAGTTATTCTTTTTAGTTTCTTAAATGTGTCATTATATTATTGCCTCAGGCCCTTTGCACTGCCATTCCTTCTTCCAGAGATATTCTTCCCCTGACTCTGCATGGTTAACTGCTCATGCTGTGGGTCTTGGTTACTTCCTTAGATCTTTACCTAATCATTATAACTAAAGATATTTCTCATTTCTAATTATTATTTTAGGTTCTGCTTCAATTCCTTCATATTATCCTGTAATTATTTTATTTCTTCCTCTTGCTGTTTTTTTTTTCTGGCCTTCCATTAGAACATAACTTCATTGAGGATAAGGAACTATATATGTTTCTTTTGTACAGTTTTGCATCTGTGTCCAAGTCCTAGCACATAATAAGTGTTCAGTAAATAGAGTAGCATTATAGGTTATTATCCAAGCAGGAACACTTATGAGAAAGAAAATGGGAGATTACTGATTCTTCCAAGCAACGTGTAATGAAAGGTGAGTCCTAGAAAATCTTAGTTCATTCAGCCATTCATGCACTGAAGGACACTTTAATTCCATATCCAGGCTATTATAAATAATGATGCAATAACATGAGAATGCAGATATTTGGTTGACATACTGACTTTATTCCATTTAGACTTATATTTCTGGTAGGATTGCTGTATCATATGGTAGATCCATTTTTAACTGTTAGTGGAGGATCCTCTAAACTGTTTTCCATAATGACTCTACTAATTTACATTGCCGTCAATAGCACCACCATGAGGGACCTGGAGAACATTATGTTAAGTGAAACAAACCAGGCACAAGAAGACAAATGCTGCATTTATCACTCATGTGGAATCTTAAAAAGTTGATCTCATAGAAGTAGATAGAAGAATGGCAGTTATCAAGGGATGGGATGTGTTGGGAGTGGGGAACACTGAGTCAAAGGATATAAAATTTCAGTTATACAAGAGGAACAAGTTCAGGAGGTGTAGTGTAACAGGAAAACAGCCAATTATATAAATGAGTCTTGAAAAATGCTGAGTATATGCAAATTTTTCTCTACAAAAATGTAACTGTGAAGTAATGCATTCAATCCTTTAGTGATCCTTCAATGTATTTATACTTCAAAACATGTTATACACAGTGAATGCCTACAATTTTTTCTGTTAAAGTAAAAACATATAAAATAAAAATTGAAATAATCTGATTCTAGACAAAAGTTCCAAAAACACATGTAGGAAAAACTGACAGCCTTTTTAACAAATGGTACTAGGAAAACTGGATATCCATGTACAAAAGAATGAAACTAGATCCCTATCTCTTATCCTGTACAAAAATCAATTCAAAATGGACCATAGAACTAGGAATTAGCCCAGAAATTTTGCAACTGCTATCAAAGAAAAAATAGGGGAAACACTTCAATGTGTATGAATAGGCAACAACCTCCTGAATGGAACTCCTATAACTCAGAAAACAATAGCAAGAATTAATAATGGAATGGCATCAAAGTGAAAAGCTTCTGTACAAAAAATAAAATAATTAAGAATGTATCCTACAGAATGGGGGAGAGAAAATTCTTTGCCTGCTATTCTTCCAACAGAGAATTAATATTCAGAATATAGCAAGAATTTAAAAAAAAACAGTACTAAAAACAAATAACCCATTCAATAAATGGACAGGTGAACTGAACAGACACTTCTCAAAGGAAAAAGTACACGTGGCCACCAATCACACACAAAAAGTCCAACATCCTTAGGAATCAGAGAAATGCAAACCAAAACTACATTGAGTTTCCCTCTCAAGCCAGTCAGGTTGACAATCATTATGAATACAAACAACAATAAATGCTGGCAAGGATGCAGGAAAGAAGGAACTCTTATATACTGTGGGTGGGAATGTAAATTGGTACTGTAACTATGGAAATAAGTATGCAGTTAACTTAAAAAACTTAAAACTACCATAAGCTCCAGCCATAAAATACCTCAGAATTTATCCAAAAGAATCTAAGTCAGCACACTTTAGAAATACATGCATACCTATGTTTATCACAGCACAATTCACAATAGCCAACTTATAGAATCACCCTAGGTGTCTATCAATAGATTAATAAAGAAAATATGGTAAATCCACATGGTGGAGTTTCATTCAGTCATAAAGAAGAACAAAACAGTGTCATCTTCAGGAAAAAGGGTGAAACTGGAGAACATCATGTCAAGCAAAATATGCCAGACTCAGAAAGACAAGTATTATTTTTTTTCTTCCTATGTGGAAACGACAGGGGAAAATGACTCATAAAGGTATAATGGAGACTGCTAGGGTAGAGGAAGGGTTATAGGGGGAGCAAGGATGAGATGGGAAAGTATTCAAGAGTGAAATTGATCAAATTATGTTATATTCATGTATAAATATGCCACAATGAGCCCACTATTGTGTATAATTAATATTGCATCAATTAAATAAATTGAAAAGATAAGTTTATTCACCCTATCAAAAAACACTTTTGAACAAATGCATGAATGATCATTAATAAGGGAAAGTGCAATAATTTCATTAGGAAAAAAGAAATGGCTCAAAGTGGACAAATATTAAGATCTTGTTTTTGAAAAGTAGTTCCTTCATCCCCTCTATCCCTTCCTTTGTACTGTTTCTCCCTACTTTCCATAAATAGGACTAGTAATACTTTCAATTTACCTCTCGGATTGACCTTCAAATTTAATCCCCTCAGCTAATCCATAGGATCTGCCTCAAACTATAATTCTTCTCCCCAACTCCAATTATCCCTTCACCACACTTGACTAAGAAATAGTCTTCAGAAAACATCCCTAACTTTGTAGAATTTAGAACAAGTTAAATTTGTACCAATTTCTTTCTAAACTGTGATAACTAAATTAATGAGAATCGATTTTATTTCTCATTGCTTGCCAGAACAGATTACACCTCAGTACAGGATTTAGTCACAGATGGGCTATGATCAATCTTATTAAATAATTTAGCTTTCCCTAACAGCCTGGAATTCTACCAATTTATTGATGCTATTACACAAATGAGAATGCACACAGACTAAATGAACAGTAATCTACGAGAATGTAATTTTTGTAACTCCAGGATGCCCACAGGACTGCAAGCGAAAGAAAATTGTGTTCCTTCTCAAGTTTAGGGACAATAGCATGCGTTGGATGAGCCTAAATTCAAACCACACCCAATGACTGTAGTATCATTCAACCTTTTCTCGTCAATTTCCTACCTTTATAAATGAGGTCAATTGTATCTAACTTGGGGATTTAAGGATGTCATTTTGCAATCAGACAGCAAGTATTATTACCCAAACAACAATCAGGCCAGAGCATGCATCCAGTGTTCAATGAATGTTAACTCCCTTCACACTTGAAATTCCCGCCACATTCCACAGGAGGCTGGCATGCATTTTCATGGGACACAGGAACCTAGGCTGTGTGTTTAATTTTTGGTGGCACTGCTTTGCCTTCTTGGTACTGCTGCCATGAATTATGAAAATAGCTCCAGCTTCCAGACACATGATGCTTCAGCACGATTTTACATTTTTAATTTGACCCTAAGAAACAAAGTATTTTACTTTTATCGTTTTATTAAAAAAATAAAATAAAATAAAAATTCACCTCTTCTTCAATAGGTGTGAATGACTTACCTGAGAACCTGGGAAAGAGTAAATTCAAGGATGGGCTATGAACAATGGCATAAGGGCCAAAGGTAGGATGTGGGTCAGGATGGAAACAGTCTGTTAGTGCTACTTGGTAACAACATAAATTATAATATAATAAAATATAATTTGAAGATTTTTTAGGATCATGAAATATTCATGATATCAAACTGGAACATCAACAGGTCCTGCTTCAGAAATTCCCATCAAGATTACAGATACTGACCTTGTTGCAGCCCCATGCTTCTCATCACAGCTGCTGTGGACCTCTTTACATCAACCACTTTGATCATAGGTTTCAAACAAAAGGGAAAGAATTGTATTTTTTGGTACCAAAAATTTAATCCAGGGATGGTCAAGCACTGAGTCACATCCCCAGTCTATTTTGTTTTTTATTTGAGATGATCTCACTAAGTTGCTTAGGTCCTTGCTAATTTGCTGACGCTGACTTTGAACTGCAGTCCTCCTGCCTTAGCCTCCCGAGTCTCTGGGATTAGAGTCATGCACCACCACATCCAGCTGAAAGAATTGTATTTTTAACCAGGATTCCAAAAATGCAGATTGGTCTTTTCTAGCACATTGGGGTATGCTGGTGTCACTACAATTTAAATGTTCACAACACCAATCCTGGATCCCAGAAGGCAGTTTAGGAATTGCAACTCTCTGAACTTTACAAGTTGGTGCAGCATTGACTGCCTTCTCCTCTACCACTTCATCTGAAAACTTGAGCCCAGAGTTTTAGAGTCCGTCTAGCAGTCAAGTTTGCATATCCTCATGCAAGTAGGTCTTTCCACAGGCACTCTGTTATTCTGCTACTCTGAGCCAGGCACTCAGATTGGCATTTATGTGTTTGGATTCTTACTATCCAAAACATCAACTGCAAAACTAAAACTCTACCTTGGAGATAATGCCAAAGTATATGAGTGCTGCCCAGCCTTTCCAATTCTCCTGATTTTTATGTAAATTAAAAAACTTAATTAGTAATCAGTATTTGAAGTTTCACTTTGTCTGTGTAAAGCTACAGCTCAAAATATTTTAGTATCTGTTCTTTCCTTCACCAATGCCAAATGAAGCATTGCAAATTCAGCTTTACTCACAACAAAAAGTTTTGAAGTCTAAAAGGATATAATTACTCAATTTCATAAAGACTGTAACTGTTTGCAAAAAATGGAAAATAATTACAAAGACTGTCACTGATATTTTTTGTCTAACAAAATGCAATAAAATAAAATAGGCTAAAGCCTATATGTAAGTGCATTTAATGAGAGTAACTCACTACAGGGATTACGTATATTTATTTTCATGGCAATTTCCTGATCCTGATCCCCCTCTTAGTGATAATTAGCTAGTTGGAAATAATAAGAGACCAAATAAGGTGTGTGTTATTCCTCATTTTATCTTAAAAGTGACAGAGCTATGTCAAATCACCTGATCAAATGGTAGTGTTTCTTTTAATACTTCTTTCATACTTCTCTTATTTTTTCAATTATTTGCTCCATCGATTTTTCCAGTTCTTCACTATGTTTCTCTTGACACAAAGCCTTCCCTTTTCACAGGCTATGTTAGACTGGTAGTCAAAAATACCTGACAAGAACAACTTAGAGGAGGAAAGATTTATTTCAACTCACAGTTACAGATTCTTCAGCCCATATGAAGCTCCTTTCATTGCTTTGGACCTGAGGTGAAGGAGAACATCATGGTGGGAAGATGTAAGGAAGGAAAGTTGAAACCAGGAAACAGAAAGAGAGGTGGGAAGTGCTAGGAAAAATATAGTTCCTACAGCATGCCCCCAGTGACCTACTTCCTTCAAACATGACCCACCTGGATATAGTCTCTACTACTCCCAGTAGTTATGAGTGGATTTATCTGCTGATGAGAGCCCTTCGGATCCACACAGTCTACTTCTGCACACTGCTCCCTTGGGCCCTGAACTTCCAATACATGGGCTTGAAGGGGACATTCCAAATCCAAACTAACACAGGCATCTTGGATTCCCTTTAAAATGTATAAATGTGTTCATCTACCCTAAAATTAATTCTACCTCTTTGAAGTCCTCTTTATCTGGAGCAAACACCTCATATTCATCTCTCTCACCTAGAGTTTTAACACAACACATGGAGGAATCAGACAAACGTGAAGCCTAATCTATCGCTACAGTTTTTCAACCTATGATTCCTTAATCGAAGTATCATCTCTGGGTTATTTTTTTTTCACATCTTTAAAAATAATGATTACAGTTCTTAACTCATAGTGCTTCTGTGAATATTAAATAGGTTGGTCTGTGGGAAGCCCTCGTTTGTGGTACTACCAACCTTTAAGTTTTTGACTGGAGAGGGCCACTATAAGGCCTACAGGACTCAAGTCTTGAACACAGCTTTAGGTAGTGTTAAGCCCTCTTTACTTCAGTCTTTCTGAGAGGCTCTAAAATTAATGTCAACAAAGGCTATCCTTAACCATGGGGTGACAAGCATATCAACCCAGTGCAACGCATCTTGGATGAGTTATCAGCAAAGATCAAGTTTCCTGAAGTTTTACAAACAGAGGATCATTTAGCACTGTCTTTACTATATCTTTATTCTATTCAGAATATTATAGAAAGAACATATATTTCTGAAACAGTCTCTGTTATTTATCTATTGCTGTGTAAAACTTATGCATCAAATTTAGAAACTTAAAATAACAACAACAACAAAAAAAAAAGAACACACACACAGATTTGTGTCATGGATTTAGGAACAGCTTAGGTGGAGACTCCTGACTCAGGGTCTTTCAAGCCATGAGCTGGGGCTGAGGTCTAAACTGAAAGCCTGATTAAAGGAGATCTGCCTCTAGTCCTTGCCCCATTGGTCAGAGGCCTCAGTCCCTTGCCAGGAAGCCCTCTCCGCAAAACTCTGCAGCTGGATTTTTCCAGATCAAGTGATCTGAAAGAGTGAGCCAGGCATGGTGTCACATGCCTGAAGTCCCAGCTACTTGGGAGAATAAGGCAGGAAGATTACTTGAGTCCAGGAATTCAGGCCCAGCTTGGGCAATACAGCAAGACCTTGTCTCAAAAATAAATAAACAACAACATGAGAGTACCCAAGATTGAAGCATCTTTTTGTAACCTAACCTCAAAAGTAACACCTAATTACTTCTGCCATATTCTGTTCATGAGAAGTAATTTATTCAAAAGAGGGAATTAAACAAGGGTACACATACATGGAAATGAGGATCATTGTGGGCTCCCTACTCCCTAGTCCTTGACACAATTGCTTCTGTCTCAAACCAAAGTGAGAAGACTACTCTGTGATAGTGAGTTCCTGGATGGGCGGGCAGCTGCTGCTTTCTCTCTTACATCTTTACCAAGATCACAGGACTAGAAACCCACCACTCTTCAGGGGAGTTCATAGCTCACAAATACATCATAGTGCTTCCAATCATGTTCATAGCTATGCATATTTAGTATAATTTCATGCTGTGACTTTGTGGAAAGGATAAATGGAGACTGTAACATATAAGGTTCTTTGTCACTGGTTTATTAAATTCTACTCTTGGACTAGAGGATTCAATGGAATTAGAATGTGCATTTCCTGAGTTGTCTTGGTATTTGCTTGCAAGTCTCCCAACCTAAGCATGAATTTTCATAAGCATTAGAGCTTTCTTTTGAAAGCTTTTCATGACAAGAGAATATACCAATTATTACATTTAAAGTTGCTACCCTTGGAGTTTACTGAATGTTTCTCATTATGACCTGAAGGAGTTAATGCGACACGAATGAATCTGCAATGAGGTGACATCTGAGAACTGCAGATGGTAAAACACTTTACCCTGGCACCCTACTGAGATCTTGCTTCATAGTTTCTGAAAACAATGCATAAGCATATAATGAGCTTTTCTTTTGTGCCTGGAGAGCTAGAAATAATATCTAAGTACCATTTAAACTCAAAATTTATCAGCAAATGATACATAATACTGTTAATTTGAAAGCCAAGTGTCTCTGCTAGAAAGGACAGAAAAGATATATTACTATTACTCATGAAAAGCCAACTGATCACAGTCACAAACAAACTATAAAACCCTGTTTTTCAAATAATGTTTAATGAAGCTATGGGATTCCCCATACATGCTTCCAAGGACCCACAGGAACAGGAAAGATGAAGCCAACTCAGAGGAGCCACCCTGAACTGGGTTCCCACTTCAGTCAAGGTAGCGCTGTCTTGATCTTTTTACACATAGGCTTAGCTTAAAACGTCATACAGAAATTGCAAAAATCCACAACTGGCAAGTTTGAGAAATGAGATATTATGCACTACTAATTTTGGCAACAGCTTTAGGAGGCAATCTAGCTAGATTCCATTGCAACTTAGCTCTGAATACTTTGTGCCCTAGAGATCCTGCATCTAAAGAACTGCACAGGCTAATAGTTGATTCTTGCACAGAATAAAATCAGAATGATACATTTACTAGCAGAGTGAACACCCCTTGGCTCTGGAACAATATAGTCCCTGACTGACTTAGAGAATTAGTCATCTCCTGTTTTGAAACACTAGCGTGAACAGGCATTTGTAAAAGTTGAAGGAAGACCGCATGCAGAACAATGTTTATTTCTCATCAGACAGTAATTGTTTGTTTTTGTAAAATGGACCATAGTCTGCAGTTTGATACAAAGAAAGCACTCAAAATAGGTTTGCTGATGAGATAAATGAAATATGTTAATTAAAATATAAATGCATAAAGAAAAAATGATGATGATTATTTTTGCTAAATAGTGTAGTTGGAAAAGGTTCCTTTCAGGAAAACCACCGAGACACTTCTTATATAACTGTTTTTCACACATTCAAGTGTCATGGAAAGGGAAAATTAAATAGATTGCTCCATGGCCATGAAAAGGATTATAAGCTACATATTCATGACAGTAATAGGCATTTTCATTGTCATGAGGGCAAGAACTATTTATTTGAAATTTCCAGGTAATGGGAAAAAATACAGTTAGGTTTATATTATCAGTTAGACATCAAGTCATGGAAATTATAATTCTACTCAATATTTTAAGTAACAGCCTACAGGGAAAATACCTGATCTGAAACATAATTTTACTCGACACACTCCGTGTCACTCCATAAATACTCAATGGACAAATCACAGAATTAAGGTTTTTTATCACATGCTCAGTAAAACAAAAATCTACACTACAATGCCATTTATATTACACTTCTACCAAGAAATAAAATATGGGTTTGATATGCCAAGTATTATCTTAATAAGGGCCGGGAATATATCTATTTATATGACACACAGTAAATGTCAGCAAATTTGTGAATGGATGTCACTCCCCCAAATTCATTACACAAATCTTCTTAAGTGTCATTTGTCTTGTCTTCCCCACTTCCACCATTGGGAATGAGTGGTCTCAATTTTTAATAGTTTTATCCAAGTAAAATTTTAATATAAAATTCATTTGAGTGATTACTATGTAAGCCAAATCTCTGAAATACCTATCATCTGCCAAGGTCCGTCTAAGTACCATCCTATTGCCACATCACCGCTCACTCTAGCCAATAGCTGATATAATGAGGGATGGACCCTAGACCCTTGGCCCATGAGAAGCAAGTGAGCCCTAACTGGCAAGTGAAGCCCAAGGTTCACCAGCTAAACAGAGGTGCATGGCTTTCTAATAATAACTGATCTTGACCTTGGTTATTCACAGTTCTCCAACCTCATACATTGTCCTTGTCAACAGATCTTCTTTGATCAGACCAGTCAGGCACCAGAATCTTGTCTTATTGTTTTAAGCTTCTAGCCAAACTGGAGTTTAGTGATTTCTTTTCCCCTAAGTCGATGGCCTAACCATTTATCTTTTAAGGAAAGTGGGGGCAACAAGGTCTCACACTGGCAGAGCACTTAGTTTTCACCCTGCCTGACTTTATCATACTAAATTTCCCCTTACCAAGAGCCAAATATAAGATTGGCCATTATATTCATTGTACAAGTGGACTAAGTCTTAGAAAATATGTAGTAACTCGACCAAATGGCACACAGCTAGTAATCAGAGTCAAAATTCAAGCCAGAAACAAAGGATTTCAGGGATATCAGGTTCTGCGCACTTAGCCACTAAGCATGCTGCCTTGAATTTATTGCCTTGAACATCCTACAGAGAATTATGCATAGGAAAAACACTGGGAAATACCTATAAAAGCCCCTGATGTTCTGCAGGAGTAGAAAGAGGTAGAGACTTAACTGAAACCTGTGGCCTTGCCCAAACATCCTTAAGATATAATGTACTGCTTCTCATCAAGGAGAATCTCAAGGGCCAGCCACTTACAAGGGATGGAAGGGACACAAGGCAAAAGCAATTAGGAGCAGCTTGTCTTCAGATCCCGGGTCTATTAGACAACTATCTAGTTCTCTGACTCCCTTCCAGTTACCCTGAGCTCTAGCTATGCCGCCTTATCAGCTTTCTATAAGGCTAACTTTTTGGTAGAAGTTACTATCCTCTCTATTTTTATTGATGTCCTTACAACAAACTCTGATTAAGGTGGCATTATATGTATTCTCTCCTTAAAAACCTAAAAACAAAACAAAATGACAAAACTCTAACTAAAACATCTGCTACTGCAAGGAAGGCATTCATCCTTCGTTTCCCTCCACAAAGCATAGACAACAGAGCACAGAGGATGGAAAGATGGTGCACACGACAATTATACCAGTTAGGGTCCCAGCAGGAAACAGCTGGCACACTGAAACTGGAGAATTTGAGGAGAGATTAATAAAAGGACTCTTTAGAAAAGCATGGGAAGGCATCTGGGAAATCACATTGATGACGATTCCATTTATTCCCAAGCCCGAAACAGAGAGGAAATGAAAAGATAACTAGTACCTAGAGACAGAGAATTACATGGAGGAGGGCTGCACAATAGACTCTGTGGCCTTTAGTCACTGGAGGGAGAACTGGCAAATTCAAAGTGACTCTGCAAAGAGGGAGCTATTGGCCCTGACCTCACTTTTTTAACCCCTGCTGTTGTCTGTTAGCCAAATCAAACCTGTAACCACAAGTCTAAGGAGACTGTGACTTGGATCAGCCTTCTGCAACAAAGCCAGAATAGAGAATGAATGTGGAAGAGGAAATTGGGAAATATCTGCATAGGGGTAAAAACAAAAAGTTGGTGGGAATAAGATTTAAGAAAGAAAAAAGAAATTTTGACAATATGGTGTCAGGTTAGTAATACCCACAGAAGTCCTCTGCAATATCTCCCTTTGGCCTTCCATTCCCTTTTACCTTGGGGCAATATTCTCACACTGCCTCCAGGAGTCCAAGTTTGTCCACCTGTGCAGGCCCTATTATGAGGGCGATCCCAAGATCCAGTTAGTCCAAATTTCCCATCACTGTTAAAAATTTGTCCCTACCTCCTTTGCCTCAAGATCCTACTGTCAAGATGATTCCAACTTGATAAAACAATACAGGACATTATTATATAATCTATAGTGAAAAAACCCATTTGCATTTCCACATAGGTACATTAGAGGTTTCTTCATTCATACATGCAATAGCAAAGAGCTGAAACCAGCACAGCTGCCTAAGGCTGTAATTTGAAATGCAACAAACAAGAATGTCCTAGAAAAGTAGATGCTCACGGAAAATTTTAAAGAATTTCTGACATACATCTGAGTGTCTTAAAGGCTATGTATATGTGAAAGGCTGTGTGTGTGATCAGGAAAAACCAAAGAAAGGAATAGGCCCCCATCAAATTCTGGGAAAACAAAAGGTAAGTGCTAAGACTCTCTTATCAACACCTGAAGTTTAAAAATGTGTCACAGAGTCCCCTCACAAGGTGTGGAAGGCATACAGACGAAGCATTTGAGTTAATCTTCCGGCTGATCAACAAATTATAGTGACTCAAGGGTGACTGGAAAAAGTCAGGGGCAGAAATTTTTTAAAGCCAGCAGGGAACTGAATGGTCACACATTACAGAGACTAGAGAATCTATAGAATGAGTTAAAAAAAAGTTGCTAAAAATGAGGCAGCAAGAAGAAAACAACAACAAAAACCCAGAGATAACAAACTCTAGGCATAAGTGTCTAGTATTGGAGCTGTTTCAATATGTTATTTTAAATTTCAAGATTTTAACAAAACCTATGAGACACGCAAAGAAATAAGAACATATGCCATATCCATAGAAGAAACAAAGCCAACATAAAATCTCCTGCAGGAAGACCAAATTTTGGAAACAGTTGACATAAATTTTAAATCAGTTACTTATGCCTAATGAATTATAGGAAAGTTTGAGACTGATGCCTCACCAAATAGCAAAATAGAAATTATACACAAAAGATATAGAAATAATCTATCTTACAAAAAATAAAATTTCTGGAGTTAAAACTACAATAACTTAAATGAAAAAAATCACTACAGGGATCAATAAAAGACCTGAGGTGGCAAAAAATCTGAAAATTTGAAGATCAGTCAACAGAAATTATTCAGTCTTAATACCAGAAAGACAAAAGAATGAAGAAAAAGTAACACTGCTTCAGATACTGGGGTCTCAGACGCCTATGGGATTTCAGAAAGCACAAGAATATATACATAATGGAGTCCTAGCAGGACGAGAGAACAACAGGGAATGAAAAAAAATGCTTTGAGGAAATTCTGACCAAATTTACCAAACTAGATTTAAAAAAATTATAAACATAGCCAAGAAGCTCATTGAACTACAAAGAGAATAAACTCATAGAGATCACAATCCAAGCCTACATACATCATAGACAAATTGATGAAAGTTAATGACAAAGAGAAAATCTGAAATCAGAAAGAGATAAATGACTTACACTGTACAAGGGATTTTCAACAGTAATAGCTGACTTCATATCAGAAACATTGGAGGCCAGACTATATCTTCAAAGTTTGGAAAAAGAGACTTTCAACCAGAAATTCTTTATCCAACAAAATCCTCCAAAAATGAAGGAGAAATTAAGATAAATCCCAGCTTAATTAAAGTTATTCTAGACAATTACTCAAATCAACATATACAGAGAGAGCAGACAGTAACTACATAGGTAAATACAGGATGGGATAAACACATTTGTATTATAACACTTTTCTTCTCTAACCTCCTTGTGTGTGTGTGTATGTGTGTATGTATGTGTCTATGTGTTGTATGGTACTGGGGATTGAACCCAGTGGCACTCTGTCACTGAGTCACATGCCCAGCCATTTTTATTTTTTAATTTGAGACAGACTTTATTTCTGTAAAGTTGGTAGTGATGTCTTTTTCATTTCTGATATATATATATATATATATATATATATGAAACTGTGAAAATTGAAGTGCGAAACAGATAATTTAATTATGTAATTGGAGACTTCAATACCCCATTTTCAAAAATGGATAGAAAAATTAGGTGGAAGATCAACAAAGAAGCAGAAGACTTTAAAAAATACTATACAACGGGGTTGGAGCAGTGGCTCAGCAGTTACAGCACTTGCCTTGCATGCACAAGTACGCGAGTTCAAACCCCAGCACTATGTACACAACAAGGTGTCAGAGGAATGGAAGTCACATGAAAAACTAAACAAAAATTTATTCTCTTTTTCTCACTCTCTCTCACTGTCGCTCATTCTCTTAAAAAAAATTATATGCCAACTAGACCTAATAAATATCTACATGTCACTTCACTCAACAATTGAACAATGTACATTTTTCTGAAGAATACATGTAACATACTCTAGGATAGATTAAAGGGCATAAAATAAGTATAAACACATTTAAAATTATACAAAGTATAATTTCCAAACACAGTGCAATGAAATCATAAATGAAAAAGGAAGATATCTGAAAAATATTCAAATGTGCAGAAATTAAATAATTTATCACTAAATAACCAATGGTTCCAAAAAGTAAATTCTGATGGAAACTGAAAAATACTTTGAGATGAATGAAAATAAAAACACAACATTCCACAAATATGAGACACAGTTCATTCAGTTGTTAGAAGCTTATAACCTACAAATAGCTATAATAAAAAAAGAAGAAAAATCTCTAGTTGATAGCCTAATCTTCTACCCAAGGACACTAGAAAAATAAGAGCAAACTAAACCTGAAATAAGCAGAGGAATGGGAATAGAAATAAGAGAAGAAATAAATGATATACAGAGTAGAAAAATAAAAGATAAAATTAATGAAAACAAAGAAGGTCATTTGAAAAAAATTAGCAAAAGTTACAAACTTTTAGTTAGACTACCAGAAAAAAAGAGAGAACTTAAATTACTGAAATCAGAAATGAAAAAGACATCACTACCAACTTTACAGAAATAAGAAGAAACATAAGAGAATATTGAGAAGAGCTGTATGCCAACAAATTAAATAACTTAAACATAATGGATAAATTTTTAAAAAGATACAAAGAAAATAAAATCAAGAAGAAAATGAATAGAACTTTAATGAATAAAGAGATTAGTAATTTTATTTTCCAGACAAAGAAAAATTCAAACCAAGTGGCTTCAAATGAAATCTACTAAATTATAAATAATAATCCTTCAAAAACTCTTCCAAAACTAAAATTGGAATAGCACTTTTAAATGCATCCTATTAATTATACAAAGTCAGTAATATTACCTTGATAGCAAAGAAACAACAAGGAAACAACAAATCAATATCCCCTGTCAATATGGATACATAAATTCTAAACAAAGTACAAGCACTCTAAATCCATTAACTATACCCGTGATTATGCAACACAGTCATGTAGAATTTATCCTAGAAATGCACAATTGGTTTAGAATCTGAAAAAGCGATCAACATAGCATGTCCTATGAATAAAATAAAGAAGAAAACCACATAATCACCTTGAAAGATTCAGGAAAAGCATTTAATAAAATCCAACACCTTTTCATGATAAGCCACTCAATAAACTTGGAATAAAAAGGAACTTTATCAACCTAACAAAATGTATCCATGAAAAACCCACAAGTCATATCATATTTAACAGTGAAAAGCAATGTTTTCTTTTTAAGATTAGGAACAAAACATGTGTTTTTCCCAATTCTGTTCAAAATTGTCATGCAAGTTCTAGCCAAGGGAAAGAGAAGTAAATTGAAGAGAAAGAGAAAGAACAAAGAGGAAAAACTCAAAAGTTTCCAGACTGGAAATGAAGTAAAATCATTTCAATTTAGAAGGGTCATTATTATATCTATAGAAAACTCTTAGGAATTCATTAAAAATAAACATTTAGAGCTACCAAACCAGTTCAATATTGTTGTATACTGAAACAATATACAAAAATCAATTGTGTTCCTATGTATTTGGCAATGAGCACTCAGAAATGAAGATAAGAAAATAATTGCATTTATGATAACACTAGCAATAAAATTGCATAAAGAAGTGTAAGGAATTGTAATCTGGAGACCATTATTGAACATTATTGAAATAAGTGAAGAAACACCTATATAAATATAAAGAAATCATATATTGATGGATCAGAAGACCAGATAATGTCAAAATGCTCGACATATTTGAATTGACAGATTGAATGCAATCCGAACCAAAATCCTAGTTACTCTTTTTTGGTTTTGTTTTTTCAAACATTGACATACTGCTCTTAAAATTTGTATGGAAATTTATTGGAACCAGAATACCATTATTTATTTTTTAAAAATAAGCAAATAAATGCAATACAACAGGGACTGGAGTGGTGATGGCTCAGTGGTTATAACGCTTGTACATGCAATGCACAAGGACAGAGTTTCAAACCCTAGCACCTTGTACACAACAAAGTGTCAGAGCAATGAAACCATATGAATTCTCTCTTTCTTTCTCTCTCTCACTGTCCCTCTCTCTATATATATCTTTTTTAAATAGTTGAATATGCACTTACAGTTGAGGGGGAATCATTATCAAACAATCAAGAACAAATATATATTTACATAGTTAGCCAAGTCTGATGCCATGTCACGGTTGCCCCCTTTGGGTTCCCCATGGTTCTATGTTTTCCCCAAAAGAACCCCTGTGTTAAATGGACTTCTTGTAGAGGTCAAAGATCTCCATCTGAGATGATTCCCCCATACTCTCTCCCTCCAATCTCCTAGATATCCTTCCTAATCCCTCCCCCCTCCCTGCTCCCCTTCCCACGTCTCCAGGTATCCTAGGCAAGGATCCCCCTGTCTGTGTAAAAATTCATACATTTGAGGTTATCATTAGCTTAGCCATCTGACATACTGTTTCCAGTGTATTCTAGCTTCCACAAATGAGAGAAAACATTCGGCCCTTGAGTCTCTGAGATTGGGATACTTCAGTTAGCATAATTTTTTCCATCTCCATCCATTTGGCTTCAAAAGCCATAATATTGTTTTATCTAATAGCCAAGTATTCCATTGTATATATGTACCAAGGTTTTTGAATCCACTCGTAGAGTGAGGGACATCTGGGTTGGTTCCATAGTCTAGCTATAGTAAATTGTGCTGCTATAAACACTGATAAAGTCATATCTCTATAATATGCTGATTCTAACTATTTTGGGAAAATACCCAGAAGTGGGATAGCTAGGTCATAGGTTATTCCTGTCCCTCTCTTTCTTAAAAAAAAAAATCAATACATCAAAATCTCTTTTCAAATGTTTCAGTCACTTCTACCTATGAGATTTTGTTCAGTTTCTAACCTTCCACCAGCAAACTGAATGGCCTTAGGCAAGCCACTTAAGTTGTAAGTTCCCTATTTGCATGTGAAGGAATTGGCCTAAATCACAAGAAACCTGCTAGTTCTCAAGTTATATAATTCTGGACTGCTGAATCCATAGCGACATGTAAATTATTTTTTCACAGAACTCACTAGGCTACCGAGTGACCAAATTTTTGGATGCTAACATTACAGATTGAATGTTATGAGTTACTAATGGCTTCTATACTTTCTTCAAATCTATAAACCAGAATGTAAATATCAAACTTCTCTCTGTTCTTCATAGCCTCCCTCTTTCTTCCCCCACTCTCTCCTCCTCCATCTTCTTTTTTCTCTCTTCTATTTCTTACATCTCTGTCTCCCTTAATTTTTCCTCTTCACTCTACCTGCTCAAGGAACTTGTTTTTCTCCACAAAATGTCTCCATAATCAGTTAACTAATGCAATAAAATATCATAGTATGCTCCTAGAAGAACATCAAATAATACACATTGATATTTATTCAAGCAAATCATATGTACCAAGAATTTCCTTACCTGTATATGAAAAGAGTTTGGAATGTGTTTTATTCAATTCTGCAAATAAATATTTGTATATATTAACATAAACAATCAATAGGCTGTTCAGGAGTGGGAACAAAACATTGACAGAAATTATCATTATGTATTTATATTTTATAATGCAGCAACACGTTTTTCATTTTCTTTTTCTATATAATTTTCTCCATTTGATTTCAGAATTCAGCTAAAAACTTAAAGAACATCCAAAACTAAAGGGTAAAAACAAAAATAGAAATGACATTCCTTTGCAGTCCAGAGTAGCAACTTAAAAAACAAAAGACTTTCTTAGAGCATTTTGACTTCACAGCTTGCCACATAATGGATTAGTCTACCCCATTTTAGTTATGAATTTTAAAAAAAAGGCACACTTCCAAAATCCAGGTACAATGAATAGAATGTTTCCTTCTGAATTTTGGTCCATTTTCCCTTCATAGCACTTTAAAAATTGAATTCCTGCCTTACAGTGAGGGATAACTACTGTCTGAACTATGGGCTTATTAAGGAATGTCTTCTTATGTGACTATGCATGAATTTGAAATCACAAATTACCTCTAATCACTTTCTACAGACATGTAGTGAGTCCCCAGGAGGTGATTTAAGCATCATTATTTTCGATGTCCTCAGCATCACTGAGATTTCCTATTTCATAAAAACAACTGTAGCTCAGACATTTTATTAACCGATAACATCTTAATAAGATTCAGTTTAAAATTCCATTATACCAAATTCAACCACAGAAGATATCATGTTTACTAGATGGTATACAGAGAAATAGAGGGAAGATATTAATATTTCATTGTTTTTACTATTATTGTAATAATTATCCTCAAGAAGAGCAGAATGCAATATGCCTTACTTATTAATTCATCAAAAAAGATGTTTGTAACATTACTATATACTTTGACATATGCAAAAAGTTAGGCAAAATCCATGCCTTAAGTATAGGAAACTTACAATTTTGGGGAGATAAGACATATGTATCTTTGGGATATTTGTGAATTTAGATCCATTTCAAAAATTTCAACAAAATATCAAATTCTAAGTGGAGCGGTCAAGCCATTTCAATTACTATTAGTTATTTAGTATCACAAAGGAAATTTATCTACCATAAAAAACATATTCTAAATTATTCTAAATTTTTAAATGACTATTCTCTGAGTTTTAATATTGACCATTTTCATTTATAAAGAATTCTTTCTTGAGAAAAGTTCATCTTGATTCACTTTTAAAAAATAATTATTGAGCACTTTGTGTTTATCAAGCATATTATGAAGCCCCAGGAATATAAAGAATAAAGAAATATCCTCTGCTCATAGTAGCTTCAGTTCTAATCAGGAAGACAGACGCACACAGGTCACTATCAAGCCCAAGGAATGTGTTAAATTAAGGAGGCGATCAAATGGTATGCTGGGCCTAGCATAAAACAGACATATAGGGTGAGGAATAAGTTTATATTTAGATGCCTGGGAATAAACATTTCTGAAAATTAGATGTTTTAAACTGAAATTTCTGTGGAAGTTAGAATATTCTGATTTACCAAATCATCCATAGAATGGTGAATTAAATTCTTACATATCTTATCAGTTTTATAAAAAAATAAAATTAGTATAATAGAGTTAATACTATATCTATATGGAATATGACCCTTTTTTAATTTTCTGGTGATTTAGAAATTCTTTTGTATTATATGATTACCCAAATCATGATTAAGTAGTAGATACTCTTTTCTTTTTTTAAAGAGAGAGAGGGACAGTGAGAGAGAGAGAGAGAGAGAGAAAGAGAAGGAATGGATTTTATTTAATTTTTCATGTAGCTTTTATTGTTCTGAGACTTTGGTGTGTATGTGTTGCTGGGTTTGAACACTTGTCCTTGTGCATGCCAGGCAAGCACCATAACGGCTAAGCCACCACTCCAGCCCCAGCTGATACTCTTTTCACAAATCTTTCTTCTGTGGTGGGGTCAAATCCCAGAAAACATGCTTTAGCAAAGCTGGCTGACCGAAGAGTAGATCTCTAACATGTATCAGTCCATCTGTCTTTGACATTTGAAAAAATAAAACTTAGAGCCCAAGATAAAGTTCCATTGCATTAAGGATCTAAGTAACTGTGATGGCTCTTGTGTTAGTGAAATTTCCAAGGTCTCAATATTCCACAAGGACAGCTATCCTCCTTCCAGTAGGCCTTCCTCATAAAGGTTCCACCAGATCCCAATAGCTCCATCAGATGGGGACCAAGCCTTTAACACAGACTGCCTTTGGGGGACACATACAATCCAAACTACAATAGCTCTGCTCTTGATTTAAAAAAAAATAGTCCATGCTCTTCTGCAGATTTCCTGTATCAGTATTCAGTTCTGATATAGAATCTGCAGAAGTTATTGCTATAACTTGTTTCTTATTATATGCAGAACGATTCAGTAGGCATTCAACTGGAAAGGCAAGAAGAGAACACAAAGAATCACTGAAAGGTCAAGTATGGGAAGTAGCTCCTATGGAACTGTGAAGGGAAGGGAAGCCAAAACGGTTAAACTTGGAGAGCAGCTCTGCAGGGTCTCAGATCCCTTAGATGGCTGTGGTGGAGAAGAGACAGCTGGTGCATGAAGTCAGCTATGGGTGAGGAGCATTCAGTGTGGACATGCTGGGTTTAGGTGGTCTAACTTTCAGAGTGGGGATAGAAAGGAGCCCACGATACTTTGGGAGTCAGGTACTGAGAAGGATGAAAAAGGCAATGCAGTTTGAAAAATGAAATCTGAATTTTTTTAAAAAGTGATTTCTGAAGTAACCTCTGTTGGCAAATGAGAACACTGCAGAGACTAACAGAAAGAATTTGTGTTGGGATCAAAGACAGATATTAATTAAATAGCTGAGACAGGAATTATGTTCTCTGAGGACAACAAAGTCCTTAAAGATCATAGTGGAAATTTTCACTGACCACTGCAGAAACAACACTGCCTACTTCCCAAGAGGCCCACATTTGAAAAATGGTTCCTCTTGAGGCTCCATGAGTTGGTATCTAGAGATACCAGAAAATAAAATGAAGATGATACTTGGAATTTCGTGCAGAAGAGTGTGGGAAGGCTCTGGTGTCCCACAGAACTGGGTATAGAATCCTAGCTCAATCACTACTAGATACCAAGTTACTCCAGGAAAATTTCTTTACTCTTCTGCATTTCAATTTCACTGTCTACAAATGAGGGATATTTATATCCATTTCATAGATTGTTCTGATTAAGTATCTTTAGTAGAGCATCCGTATTTTTTTTTTAAGAGAGAGGGACAGTGAAAGAGACAGAGAAACAATTTTATTTAGTTTTTCACATGGCCTTCGTTGCTCCAACACTTAGCTTTGTACATGATGCTGGTGGGGTTTGAACTTGAGTCCTCGTGCTTGCCAGGCAAGCACCAAAACCACTGAGACACCGCTCCAGCCCCAAGTATCCATATTTTCTAACAGAAGATTCTCATGCTGGAAAAGTTTTCACCAAACAGATCGTTACATAGACTACTAATACACCATACTAATTGGAGCAACCCAATCCTGTGGCAGCCTTGACTGCTTTCCAGTTTGTTCAATCATTCAGCAAACACTAAGTTAATACTATGTGTCTAATAATCTTCAGAACTCTGGAATTCCACAGTGCACAAGTCACAGTCCTGACCTTAAAAGAGACAGCAGTCCAGAAGATGAGCAAGTACAAGACAGTCCTTGTTGGAGACCAGCGGCTCTTTGATGCTTTGTGATATTACCGTTCCATTAGGGCAGCTAAGCCAGTTATTATCTCTCGTCAAATGGAAAACAGGGAATCTACGTGTTAAATGCAATAGGATAAAGTCCTAGATAAATCACAAGTGACCAAGAAATGTGAGCTCCCAGAAATGTGCATTAGATTTGTACTAATCTATGACATTTTCCCATGACTTTGATAAACACAAGCTTTGCCTGGTTATCACTCTTTTTATATTTCCTATAAAACAAGAGCCATCTGACAAAATTCTGTGTTACCCAGAGTTTTCTCAGTGCACTGGTTCATCTATCTCTGATTTTCTTTTTATCTAGGGCTCAAGTTTCTGTAAGTGCTTTTTCCCTGATGAAAAGACCAGGAGGTGACTGTGGGAATATGTACAAGAAATGCTGACTTCTGGCTTCTGTGTGAAGACAGCCTTTGACTCCTTTCCAAAACAATCCAATCTGTGGAGAGCATCAGAGGTTAGGAGGCTGCTTCGCTATGCTTAAAGTATTTCTGGCAATCTTTTTGGGAAAAGGAAAACATTTCTGCTCTGAAACTCAAATCTCCATAGAACTGAACCTTTCGTATGTTGCTTACATTGTAACGTATCTATTAGGTTTTCTCCACTGCGAGTTCACAAGGAGAGATGTGGTTTTTAATAATTGCTTTTAGCTTCCAGGTCCTGATCAAGGACAGGACGGTTTTAATCATTACATCTTTCTGTATTTAAAAGTCATTTTATGTATAACTGGACATAATATATTTATTTATTGTTACAAATGACAGTTTTACCATTTCATGATGTTTTAAGATTCTTCTACATCAGAACAATATTTTGATAAAATCATTACTATTCCCACAAGTGGTGTATAATATTTTTGTTACTGTGAGCAGTTCTTCTTCTTGGTGTATGTTTTTCCCCTGACAGTCATAGTGCTATGGATAGCAGAATTGTCTCCTCTGGAAAGTTCTTTTTGTTTTCAGCAAAGGCTCCCAGATTTTCAACAATTCCCCAGAAAATGTTTGAACAGCTTTGTTAAGGTAGATTTGATCTAAACATTCATGAAATTAAATGTACAATTCTATAAATTTTGACATATTTAGGTACTCATGAAATTACCACTTAAATCAAAATAATTAGCATATTCATGATCCAAGAGAGTTTCTTGTACCACTTTATCATCCCTTTCTCTTGATCACAACCACCCTCACGTTTCCTAACAATCCCTGACCAACTTTCCGACACTATGGATTTGTTTGCATTTCCCAAAGCCTTATATAAACAGAATCTCAGATTATGAGCTATTTGATGATTTGCATCTTTCATTGAATTGTACTTTTAGATTGATCTATAATGCTATTATTCTTACCAACATTTTATTTCTTTCTATTGCTGAGTAGTATGACATTTTAAGAATGTACTGCAATTTATCAACCTGTTTATAAATGACTAAAATTGTTTCCAGTTTGGGGCTAGCAGATGAAGCTGCCGTGTTCATTCTTGTATGTGTCTTTGTATGGAAATATGCTTTCATTTTCTTGGGAGAACACCTAGTGATGGAATTCTGGGATAATATGAAAGGTATATATTTAAATTATTAAATTTAAATTATAAAATTTTGCCTTATTAAGACAGTGTATGTGCATTCTAGTTTATCCACTTACTCATCAGCACTTGATCTGAACAGTTGTCTTAATTTCAGCCATTCTAATAAGCATATGGCAGTATGTCACTGTGGTTTTAATTTATATTCCTAATTCACTGCCTGTAAGTATGGAAAGCAGCCTAAGACTATGACTCCAAGAATACATTCATGAAAGTTTACACTCAACCTCCAGGAATTCACCAAGGTTGCCATCTAACCATTTCTACCAGTTCATGGCTCCAACAGTTTGTGTTCTAGGTAAGCAGATTTTGGCTTCTGTGTATCTCCGGATGTGCCTGTCCCTCCTGATTTGGTAATGGCAGCTTGTTCAAAACTGTAGTTCTCTGAAAGGTCCAAGAAAAGTCAATGACTTTCTGTTCATCATTGTGAGGATGAAAATGATGATTTATAAGCTTACTGCAAGTCAGAGTTGAAACTGTGTGTCTCCGGAAAGGCTTTGTGTTTGTTTGGGGTTTATTTTTTGTTTGTTTGTTTGTTTGTTTTTTGAAAGAGAAGGACAGTGAGAGAGAGAGAATACGTTTTTAGTTTTTTCATGTGGCTTTTGTTGCTCTGGCACTTCATTGTGTATGTGGTGCTGGGGTTCAAATATGTGTCCTTGTGCATGCCAAGCAAGCACCGTAATCACTGAGCCACTGCTCCAGCCCATCTGGAAAGGCTTTTAACTTAAGATTGCCAGCAAAATTTATTCAGTAGATTGTGGCTATATTGGTCGTCTTTGTTTCTTTCTTTTGTGAACTTTGAAAGTTTTCTTTTTCAAGGAATTTGTCCATTTAATTTGTCATATGCGATAGTACAAAGATTTTTTAAACTGTTTACTTACGTTTCATATCTATAGAATCTATAATCATGTCATCCATCTCATTTTTGACATAACAATTTTTCTGCCCTTTTTCCTGATTACTCTGGCTAGAGGTTTATCGATTTGACTATGTTCTAAATATCAGTATTTTAATATGTTCTAAAATAACCAGCATTTGTGTGCATTGACTTTTCTCTATCTCGCTTATCACTTTCTTTCAGTTCCAACAGTTTTATTCATTTTGGGAACTCTGTTAATAATTCACAAATTTTTACAAAATTGGTATTGTCTTGATAAATTGACCCTTGGTAACATTATGAAATGACTCTATTTATCTCTGATTGTATTCTTTGCTCTGAAATCTGATTTGCCTAATATTAAGATAGCCATACCAGCTTTCTTTTGATTAGGGTTATTGTGGCACATATATATTATGGCTATCCATTGCCAAATTGTCTCCTTACATTTAAAAGTTCTTGTAGATTTCTTATGTGCAGCACATAATTAGGTCCTTCCTGTCTGATCTGAGAATCTATACCTTTTGACTGGGATGTTTAATGTGATTTTTATGGATCTTTGAGTTCAAACAAAACATCTTGATGATTGTATTCTATGTGTTATTTTATCAATTTTATCACTTTCCTCTCTTTTTCTGCCTTTTTTTTGGACTAGATTAAGCATTCTTTGTTATTTCATTTATCTCTGTTTGGCTTCAGGCTTATAACATTTGTTATGCCATTGTAGTTGTTGCTCTCAGATCTCTATCATACACCTTTAATTTACTGCAGCTTACTTTAATGTGATAGTCCAGCATTTCATTTATAACAGGTGTTTTACATAAGTTCTTTACAAAAAGAATTTCATTTTTGCCGCCCAGCCTTTGTCCTATTACTTTCATGCATTCTACTCATGCATGTGATATAAATCCTAATACATTACTGTTTTTTATTTGAAGGCTAATTATCATTATGAAATAAATTAAGCAAGAAAGAAAAGTCCCTATGTTTACCAGAATGTTATCACTTTTTTTGCTTGTCCTTTTTTTGCATTGATCCTGATTTTCATCTGACAGAATTTACTTCTGCTTGAAGGAATTCTCTTCCTAAGTCTAGCACTGTAGATAACTATGTGAAGAACTGTTATAACTTTTATATCCAAAAAAAAATCTTTAATCTCTTTTTTTGAAGGACATTTTGATTGGCATGAAATTCTAGGTTGACTTTTTTCAGTACTATAAAGATACTGTTACTCTATTTTGCTTCTACCATTTCTCATGAGAAGTCTACTGTCAAATCTATCTTTATACTTCTGAACATAATGCACACATGCTCTGAGTGATTTTGTGATTTTTTTATCAGCAGTTTCAAGCATTTTAATGATGATGTGTCTTTGATGTGCTTCTTGTACTTGAGTTTCACTGAACCTTCATTATGCTTCTTACACTTTGGGTTCATTGAACCTTCTTGTGATGTTGACCAAATTTGGAAAATTTTCAACAGTTTTTCTTTAATTTTTTCAGTTCACCTGTGTTTTTTTATTGGTGCATTATAGTTGTACATGATGATGGGATTTGTTGTCACATATTCATACATGCACACAATTACAACAATGTACTTTAGCCAACATCTCCACCAACACTCCTCCATCTCTCTCCTTGCCTCTCCTTCCTCTCTTTCTGGGTATGTAATTATTCTAATATACCCAAGAATATTGACATAACTCTTATACCTATGAAAAACATTTTTTATACACAACAATAGCATATATAATGACATACTTATATTTCCCTTCCTCTCACCTCTTATTCTTTTTACTTTTTTCTTATTCTTTTTAGATATACTTGACATTAGGGAAAAAACTACACTTTTATTATAAAAGCATGCAGTATAACTTATTCTGATAGTATCCCTCCCTGACTTCTCTTCCCTCTACTGGACTGTTATTTACTAAATAGCTTTTCTGTTGCTGCTGTTTTAGTGATTGGTTGATATATATGTTGATGATATTCACTATGATATGTTCATATATGAACATGCTCTTAGAAGACTAATTATTTTTACATTTAGTTCCTTGGGATCGCTCATAGTTCACTGATATTCTCTCTCTCTCTCTTTTTTTTTTTAAAGAGAGAAGGACAGCGAGAGAGAGAGAGAGAGAGAACTTTTATTGAGTTTTTCACATGGCTTTCATTGCTCTGACACTTAGTTGTGTACGTGGGTGCTGGGGTTCGAACCCATGTACTCGTGCATGCCAGGCAAGTGCCATAACTGCCGAGCCACTGCTCCAGCCCCACTGATATTCTCTTAAATATATTTTTTGTCTGTATGTTTTATTATGGGTAGTTTCTATTTCTGTACCTTTAAATTCACTAATCTTGTGCTGTGCCACCTGACCTTCTGTTAATCCTTCCCTATGTGTTTTTGATCTCAGAAACTGTCATTTTCATGTCTTAAAGCTTTGTTTGCTCAATCTTTCCTTCATCTTTTTGAGCATATAAAACACAGTCATCGCTGATCATTTAACATCCCTTTTACTAAATTTATATCTGTGCCATTTTCAATCCATTTTTGTTGATAATTTTCTCCTTGGGTTACATTTTCCTGTTTCTTCACATGCTTGGTAATTTTACTTGAATCTCAGGCACTGTGATTTATCCCTTGTTGGGTACTGGATGGCTTTGTATTTCTATGAATATTTTTGAGGTTTGTTCTAGAATGTAATAAATTATTTGTAAACTGATACACTGGGGCTTAACTTTTAAATTTTCTTAGGTAGGAACAGAACATTTAATCTAGAGTCATGCTTGTCCAGTGTTGATAACCTATCAATTGCTAGGTTTTTCACTCTGGCTTTTGGCAACACCCTTCCCAAGGACGTGTGAACTTCATGAGTGTAGTCCCTATACTCCTCTGGGGCGTTCTGCTCCCCCATACCAGTTTGGTGGTTCCCTCACTGATCAGTAATTGACTGAGCATTTGAAGGAAAGCCTCTGCTAAGTTCCAGAGTTTTCTCTCTGTGCAGCTTTCATCTCCAGCCGCCTTAGCCCCTGGCACTTCCCCTTCAGTCTCCTCTACTAAGAGGGCAAACTCTGCTTCCCTGAGCCTTGTCCTGGAAACTTTTTCTGGGTGAAAATCTGGAATGATCATAGAGCCTACATAATTTATTTCCCGTTTCTAAGGATCAACATCCTTACTTGCCTCTTGCCCAGTGTCTTGAGAGTCCTTGTTTCACACATTATGTCTGTTTTACATATAAGGTTTCAGATAGGAGGATAATTCTGGTCCAACTTTTTCCATTTTGACCAAATGAGGTAGCCTTCTTAGGTAGTATAGTTTCCTAATTTTGCTCAGTTTGGTGTGCTTGTACTGTATGTAGTTAAATTGAAAGTCATGCTTGTGCCTTCCACGAGCTCCAGTGGGTGGTTGATTTCTTAGGGGTGACTTTTTTTTGTTATTCTTGTTCTTGTTCTTGTTATTTTTTATTTTTTAAAATAATTCCTCTTAGTTATATATAACATCAAGGATTCATTTCAAACTATAAAAGCATGAAATATAATTTATTCTAATTCAGTCCTCAGTACTTCCCCTTTCACTCCCTTCCTTCTTCCTCTTGTTCCCTTCCCTCTACTCTACTGATCTTTCTGCTCTTTACTTATAGTTTTTTTAAATTAGCATCTTGTGGATGTATGTGATGATGAGATTTACTATTGTATATTCATATGTGTACATAGGTCAAATTCATTCCACTGTTCTTTCTTTGTGCCATCCCTTCTCCCTCCCCTTCGATCCCTTTCATCTGGTCCACAGATCTTTCTTCTATATTTTACCCCACCACCACTTTATTTTAGATTAACTTCTGCATATCACAGAAAATATTTAACATTTAGCTTTTTAGGACTGGCTTATTTCACTTAGCATGATAATACCCAGTTCCATCCATCTACTGGCAAAAGCCATAACGTCATTTTTTATGACTGAGTCATATTCCATTGTGTGTATATACCACAATTTCTTTATCATTCATCTGTTGAAGGGCACCTAAACTTGTTCCATAGCTGGGCTATTGTGAATTGTGCTGCTATAAGCATTGATTTGGCTACATCACTGTAGTATGCTGATTTTAAATCTTTCAAGGAGTAGGATTGCTGGGTAATAAACAAATGGTAGTCCCATTCCTGGTTTTTCTTTGTTTTCTGGTTTTGTTTATTTCTTTTGGTACTGGGTATTGAATCCAGGGGTGCTTAAGAACTGAGCCTCATCCCCAGTCCTTTCTTTTTCATTTTGAGAAAGGGTCTCATTAAGTTGTTTACACCTTCACTAAGTTGCTGAGCCTGGTTTTGAACTTACAATCTTCCTTCTGCCTCCTGAGTTGCTGGAATTACATGCATGCACCACTGCACCTGGCTCATTCCTGTTTTTTTGGAGGGGGGGAATCTCCATACTGCTTTCCAGAGTGGTTGCACTAATTTGTAGTCCCACCAACAATGTATGAGTGTAACTTTTTCCTCTTAGGGGTGATTTCTATTCAACTCCCATCAGATTACTGAACGGGTAAATTAAAAAATAAATCTATGTCTCATCTTTCAAAGAGGATATGCAGAGTTTCTTCCCAGTTTACTTTTCAAATATGGAGGAGTTCTTTGATAATCCCTGAGTGGGGCTAACAAGTGGGGCTCTGCTGGAGAAATCATTTTGTGATTTCTGAAAATTGACCAGTTTTTCAGCCCTGCCATAACGCGTATTATTTTTTAACTACATGGAAAAGGACTTTTAAATCATCCATGCTTTATTTTGGTTTCTTTCTTGCCTTTAAAATCAACACATTGCAATTTCTTGCTGGAAAATAGTGTGTTACTAGAAGAGGTGCAGTACTTTATTTGAAAATGACAAAGATCTCTAAGGATTCATGCCATGTTTTTCAAAGATTATAAGACAGATCTAGGGTGAGATACTGTCAGATAATCCCTTATTTCAATAATTCATTATTATAATCCTGATTCTTTTATTATGAAACATCACAATTTATAATCTTTTATCTAAGCTCATATACACTGACATTCTATATTGGCAGTAGAGGCATTTTTTCTATGTACTTTTAAAATATTATTTGGAGCTGTAATATTTACATTATTATCATCTGGACAATATATACCCATATTTTGTGGATTGTTTATGTAATGTAATTCATACTAAAAATAATAAAAAGCAATTCAGCAGGTGTTACAATAGCATAACACTAATGTAAAAATAGGCGAACCATTTTAAACTTCATCCTAATGATTATCAAATATTAAAGAAGACAGGTGAATGCAGTCCTAAATCATTAACAATCTTCAAGAACACAATGATAACAGAGAATAGCATAGTTGCCTGACAGTATAATCTATCCTACAAACAAAATGTGTAATATACTATCACAAAATTATATTATCACATTTTCTAAAGTTTCCAAGAGCTGGCTCAGTTCTCTGTAGACATTGGGACTCTGAATGGTATTAAATCATGTTTCAAGAAATGTTGCCTTGGGCTAGAGTGGTGGCTCAATGGTTCCAGGGCATGCCTGGCATGCCCAGGCCCGAGTTTGAACACCAGCACCACGTACACAAAAAAGTGTCAGAGCAAAGGAAGCCACATGAAAAAAATAAATAAAATTAATTCTCTCTTTCTCACTCCCTCTCTCTTTAAAAAAAATTTTTTTTAAAAAGAAATGCTGCCTTTAAAAATCCAATAAAATCACAGACCCATTCAAAGACAAGTGTTCCTGAAAATCCATCTGCAGACCTCAAGCTGGGAATCATGCTTACAGAAGTTAGCTTTGAGTAGGGCATAGTTATATATATTTGATTATGCTGTAAATATGTCATGACCAAGATAACAGTATCTCTTTCTCCAAAGCCAAACAACTTCTGAAGAGGAAACTGACTGAGATTCTTTTCCCAAAAGGAGCAGACAACTTCAGTTCCATGGGTTATCCATTATGAAAAGCAAAGTGCACAAAATAAGGTCCAATTTTATAATTTTACACATCTTAGCTGTCAAATATCATTCATAGGCAATTATCATTTATATGTAATCAGTTTTGAAGAAGTACCTACAGGCTTTTTAGGTATTACTAGACTAGAAATAACAACAAAGACTGGAATATTAGAAAGGCCAAGGATCTGTCTCCTTAGGGCAATCACATATCTACAAAACAAAAGCCCTAATGTGAGTCTTGGTGTCTTGCTGTCAGCACCAATGCAATCCCTCATGGAAGCCAGTCTTTTTTTTTTTCAAAGAGAGAAGGAATGTGGAGAAGGACAGTGAGAGAGAGAATCTTTTTTATTGAGTTTTTCACATGGCTTTCACTGCTCTGACACTTAGTTGTGTACATGGGTGCTGGGGTTTGAACCCGTGTACTTGGGAATGCCGGGCAAGTGTTGTAAACGCTGAGCCACCGCTCCAGCCCCAAGCCAGTCTTGTTTAGACAAGAACAAAGAGTACACTCAGTCAAATTACATTCACCATTTAGGTTTTCAAGATTTTAAACTCTCTAGTATACTACTATATTCATCTCCTTTCTAAAATCAGAAAGATAATATTATTTTCAAATGACATGACAATAAAATAATTAAAAAATTTTTAAAAACCCTTCCTGATTCAATTTCCTTTAATGTTGAAATTCATCTGAGTACAAAATAATAAACAAAGATGCTTTGGATGGAAATGATTCAAGTTTTATTTAAATATGTTAAATTTGACTTAAGCTGTTTGCTTTAACCCCTCAATTCCACATCCCCCAGTAACCCTGTATTTAGAAGCCTGCCCCACTTCCAGTCTCAGATCAGCTGACTCTCATGGAGCCTTAAGATCTCTTATTTGGAGATATTATCTCCAAATGCAGGTCAACACCTTTCAAAAGCCGTTTTGAAAGAGTCAAAGACACAGTTTGGTTCTTTAAATAATTTGCAGAAATCCTGCTACCCCAAGAAGTAAAACAACCAAGTCTTCATTAAGGTGAGGTGGTAATGGAAACAAGATCAGAAAATTAAATTCAGTGCTGAAATCCCTACAACACAAGACCATTAACTCCTAAAGCCTCTAGCTGAGTGTCTCACAATTCAGTAATTAACATATCTTGGTTATATTGAGAATTTTCTAAATCTCTATTCCTTTGGTGATTTTTTTTAAAGCAGTATCAATAAAAGGCTTATAAATAAGCATGGTTTTGCCCCCACTGGCTGCCTTCAAAGCCTGAAACTGCCTGGGTATGGAGCAAAAAGGATTGAAAAGTTTTAAATATTCACAAGCTGTGGGCACAATGTTCTAGAGCCTGGGGACATAATAGAGGAAAACGGAGCTGTTCCAGCGTGAGTGATTCAAGCAATTACCAGAGGAACGCATATAGCACGTACGAGGCTTTAAAATATAGTAATACTGTCAAGGAAGTGTGATCAGAGCTGTTAGGCAGGAGAGGCATTGGTCAATCAGCCTGAGCCTGGTTGCAGCCTTTTGCATTGGAAAGTTCCCTGGATTTAGGTCAGAAGACCAGAGTCCTACCTCAGCTTTACCATCATCATCTATATGACCTGAGGCAATTGAATTATCGTGTCTGATTCAGTTCCTGTAGAAATAACATCATCCTCCTATGACAGTTATAGGTGATTTGAAAAAATAAAAATAAAAGCACCTGGAGTCTAAGGAGATGAACGTAAGTCTTGGCTTAAGATGTCTGAATTAATGTCTTTGAACACATCACTTAACCTCTTGGAACCTGCATCTTCCAACAATACGTATATAAACTTGGTGGCATAACTCTGATGCTTGAACAGGCTAGCAAAGGGCAAATATGTACCAAGCCCATATCAGGTGCAGGATTCAAAGAATGAGAGCCAGAAACGCCCTATGCTAAATGGATAGAGGACTCTGATCTACACCCATATTAGGAAGGGAATCCTGGAAACTAGTAAGTCAAGTGTAATTTTGTGAATTTATCTATTCTAGGAATTTTCAATCTTATTTACTTTGATTGGCTTAGAGTCAGGCACTTTGATAAGGCATTGTTTGGAGGGCATAAATAGGATTCATGTTGAAAAAGTTCCTGACCAGTAGAGTTGGGGTAAGGTCTATAAAACAAAGATTTTTACAAAATTCTTCACAGCAAAGTCCCTCCCCATCTCTCTGAACTCTCATCTTTCCTCACCCAAACACTACCCAGGCATAAAGAAAGAACAAGGGGCTGGAACAGTGGCTTAGTGGTTATGGTGCTTGCCTTCCATGCACTCGGACACGAATTAAAACCCCAGCACCACATTAATAAGGAAATGTCAGAGCAATGAAAGCCACATGAAAAGCTAAATAAAATTGATTCTCTTTCTCTCTCTCTGTCTCACTTTCCCTTTCTCTCTCAAATAAAAAAGAAAGAACAAATGATTTTAGCATTTTAGAGTAAACAAAGATAGAATAATAAAAACTTTTGTTAGTGTGCTTGTTATTTTACAATCTCCTTTCCAAAATCAAGTTTATTGAAAGAATGAAAAGCAAGCACGCCAATAAACAAACAAGACTTCTCCATATATGATAAAAGAGCGAACTACTACTCCAAGTCAAAACCCTGTGAAGGGGTTGGAGCGTAGCTCAGCCATTATGGCTCTTGCCTCGCATGCACAAGGACCCAGGTTTGAACCCCAACACCACGAACACAACAAAATGTCAGAACAATGAAAGCCACATGAGAAACTAAATAAAATTGATTCTCTCTCTTTCTCCCTCTCTCACTGTCCCTTTCTCTTAAAAAAAAAAAAGGAAGAAAGAAAAAACAGAAAGAAAGAAAAAACCACTCTATGAAGACCAGTTTTCAAACACAGTACAATTTGGACCAGATTCAGGAAAGAGCTCAGAACAGAAACACATCTCGGGAAAACTATGGTAAGGCCCCAAATCCACCCAAAGTGTGTGGCAAAATTGATACAACAAACCAGTAATCCAATAGCAACATCTAGGCACCTGGACTGATGGAAGTCACTGAACTATGAGGTAGAAGAAACAGGGTGAAAAGAGGTTTCGTTCAAGTTTTATCTTTCAAGAAAGAATTTTGTCAGTAAGGTAGAAAAGAAGAGGCAGAGAGCAGTAATAGTTCTGCAATGTATACAGAAACCAATGCCAGACTGTCAAATTCAGAGCAAGTGTTATGCACTGTTGTCACTGTTAGCCAAGCACATATTCAGGTCACAAAGAGGTAACTGCGAAACCAGCGAGCAGTAGGGATTGTGATTAAAGTTGTTTACTGCACCAGCTTGTTCCGCTAACTTTTCCCTATATTGCTCTTTCACAAACGCCAAGCAAATGAAAAGTGATCTCTGTTAAAGATCAAAAAAGTAAAAGAAACAATATGTATGTAGTATAAGAAAATTAAATAAATACAAATAATCAAAAGTTAGCAATATTATTCTAGGAAACACAAAAGCATTGAATAATCACCTTTCCATGAACTAAACAAAATAGATTGTCTCTGAAATAAGAGATCTCAAACAAGACATGTTGAGACAACCAAAGTAAATTATATATTAGATGTTATTGATGCAAATAAGAAACTGAAAGTAGAAAAAATTACCAAGATAAAATTAATTTGAAAAGCACAAAAGGGAGAAGAGGCACTTATTACAATGACTAAAATTTAAAAATCGATCATACCAAGTGTTGACAAGCATGTAGAACAACTGGAACTCTCATACATCACTTGTTGAAAGGTAAAATGATATGGCTTCTTTGGAAAATAGTCTTGCAGTTTTTAAAAATAAACGTACACCTCCTTATCACCCAGCCATTCTACACCTAGATGTTTATCTAGGATTAGTAGTATAGGCAAATGTTAACATAAAGACTTGGGCACAAACATCATAGCAGCCCTTTCTGTGATAGACAGGAAACAGACCACCAGTAGGTGAATGGATAAACTGTGGGATATTCATAGTAAGGATTATAACTCTGCAAAAGGAATAAATGATTAGCAAATATGATAGCATAATCAAATCCCAAAATAGTTTTGTGTTATGTAACAGAAGACACAGATAAGAGTATCATCTTGTAATTTTATTATTTTTTGAATTTTTAAACTGATGTGCAAAAGCATAAAAATTATACATATTAATGGGGTATCAGGTAATGTTCCAACATAACTATATATTATACTATTTAAATTGGGTTAAAAATTTCAAATCCTCAAGCCTTTATAGTGAACATTTCCAAAATCCTTCTAGCTTTTTGAAATGTACAGCACACATTGTTAGCTGTCATCACTTTACTGTGCAATAGCATAGTAGGACTTCTTGCATATATTTTCTAACTTGAAAGCCATTTATCAAACTTTCTCTACCAATTCCCCATTTTACCCAGTCTCTGTAATGATTATCCTGTCAACTTCTATGAGATCAACTTTAGGTTCCACATAGAAGTAAGAAAATGTAGAACTAACTTTATCTTTCTTTTCCTGCACTTAACAAAATGAGCTCTAGTTTCATCCATGTTGCTACAAATAACAGGATTTCATTCTTTTTATGGCTGAATAATATTCCCTGAATAAATGTACCACATTTTCTTTATCCATTCACCAGTTGGTGAACCTTTAAGTTGCTTTTACTTCTTGACTATTGTGAACAGTGCTTTAATGAATGTGGGAGGTCAGATGTGTCATTGACATATATCTCATTTCCTTTGGATAGACAACCTTTCATGGTATTGTTGGAGCATATGGTAGTTTTATTTTAATCTTTTGAGGACTCTCCACACTGTTTTCCATAATAGTTGTACTAATTGACTTTTCCACCAAAGATATGCAAGAGCTCTATTTCCTTCCATCTTCACACCAGCATTTACTATCTTTTAATTTTTTTATAATATCCATTCTTACTGGAAGTGAGGAGATGTCTTATTATAGTTTGGATTTCCTTTTACCTATGATTACAGGTATTAAATTTCTAGAAAATGTAAAGTAACTTATAATGCCAGGAGACAGATGAATAGTTGACTGAAGATGTCTGGGAAGTGAACACAGAAGAATAGATTTACCAAAGTGCATGAAGAAATTTTTGAGAGTGATGGATAAATTCATTAATTCGATTGTGATTATGGCATCAGACATATATTCATGTGTCAAAGCTTATCAAGTTGTATACTTTTAATAGATGCAGTTTATTATACATTGTATACCTTTATACAACAGAGTGAGAAAGTGGGTCTAAGTATGGCTCTTCAGGTTAGTGAAAAATGTTTTAGAGAATTTTATGAATTTAGCTAGCATATAATGTTTTCATGCATAATCTGTCTGTAGTTGATCATCTCATATGCAAGGGAAGTCATTGCAAATATCCTGTCCTTTCCTCTCTACTTTCTCAGCTTGGATTAAGCACTCTTTGACACACACTATGAAAACTTACTGTAACTTCTGGTGGTTTAGATAGGTTTTATAATTACTAATCCCTGCTGCAGCTGTTTATGACAAGACTAAATTAAATAGAAATGCTTCTGACACTTCCTAAATCTAAAGCCAACAGAAAGTATCATTTTTCCAATATACAATGACAGCCCTAGACCACACATATCTGTCATGATGAAAATGAGAAAACTGATCTATTAAAGGCAAAGCACTATCACAGTGGGTGGGTAAAAAAAAAAAAGTCTACCTGTAAGAAATTCATGTGCAGCAAAGGCTATTAGAAAGAGTGTTAGTAAAATGGACAGAATTATACATGGAAAATACACCCCTCAGCCTCCTTCAACCCCACGAACACACATGGAAATTTGAAGTTTAATATTAATATCAGATAGAATTTTTTAAAAGAAAAAAATGAGGAAACAAAGGGCAATAGGTAAGAATAGCATACAAATTTTTAAATAAAATATAATGCTTAAAATAGTATAGTGTCATCATTTTTAAAAGAGTGAGATGGGAAGGCAGCATAGAATTTTGAGATGTGAGCTGACTTATATTTTTTAAAAAATCATTCCCAGGTCTTGTGTTCTGTTGCTTACACTGTGGCTTCAATGCACATTTGCTTCACAGGTGCACTGGAGGAAGTAGAGAAAGCAGGAGATATGGTAATAATCCAGAGAAGAATTGATGATGGCATAAACCAGGAGAATTGTAGGATCCATGTAATAAAATTCATGAGACGGTGACATTCTGGACTTTAAGAGACTATAACAGAGTGAGTTTGTCCATCATGTAGTTTCTGGATATAGGGAAGCAAACTATAAAAAGAAGATAAAAGTCAAGAAGGATAGATTGAGAAGCTCTTGACTAGTTGTCTATTACTGTGCAACTTGTTACTACAAAACTTAGTGGCTTAAAACACTTATATCTTACAGTTTCTTTGTGTCTTAATTTATTCCACTGATTGTATTTTTGTACTTCAATAACTATATTTTTCATATACATTTTTTTCTTCTTTATTATCTTGTTTCAAAACTTCTAGTACATTTTGAATGAAGCCATGTCTTCATTTAGGCCTTTGAACACCCTCAAAACATTCTAAATTTTTTTAGGCTGTATTATAATATTTATTTCACCTGAATTATAACTTCTTCCTATTGTTGACTATAATGGCACCCTCTTTGAATTTAGGGATCTTATGTTTAGTCTTATTTTGGATAGGTAATTTTTGTTGTTTGTTTTATTTAACTTTATGTTTCTTCCCCCTTTTCCTTCCCTCCTTTGTACAAAGCTAGTCTTGTGTTATCTCTACCCAAGCTTCTGAGCTGTGATCTAGAACCAGCACTTACAGTGAGCTTTTCAGAGTAACTATTCCTCGATAATACTATTGATGTTGTAGACCAATACAGACCAAATGGATGTCTTAGTTTAGATTTTTTTCCCAAGAGCCATTGGTGTGACTCAATGATGGAACACTTGCCTAGCAGACAGGTAGACCTTGGATTCAACCCCAAGCAATACACACACACACACACACACACACACACACAAAACAACAAAAACTAATTGTATCTGAGAACCTGTCTCATTAGATCTTCAACTTGCAGTAGCTACAGCCTCAGGCATCAGTTTGAAGAAGTTTCTTTCAGTTCCTTCGCATGTGTTGTTGGTGGCAGTTTCTAGCTTCAAGAAGTGGGGTGAACCCTACATCTCAAGCAGAATCCTTTAGGTTGTTCTTGTTTCTTAAGAGCTCAAGTCCTAGCCAATTGTAAAAATAGAAAGACTCATAGAGACTATTTAGAAAAATAATAAAGTGTCAAAATCCTTGTGTATAGACCTCCCTAAAGATAAAATGGTTAGAAATAAGTCTGTGCTCACTGAGAACATAATTTCATGCCTTCCGAGTAATCCTCTCAAATTATGCAAGGAAGAGCCCTTTGCATAACACACACCTGCTGTGGGGGACTTTTTAAAACTTCAAAATTCAAGTCACACAATGTGCCTTTCCTATAAACAATGCCACGCCCCATGCAATGGCTTTAACAATTTATCTGAGCAGATAGATCATCAGTAGATGAGGATTTTTTCAAGCATAAAAACGTACATTTTTTCCTCCTCTCATCCTGGTGAGATTATTTATGTTCTTGTATTAAAATGTCCTTACAATATCCATCACAGTGCTCCATAGTTACCATACTTCAATGCTTGAATGCATAGATTTCTATATTCCATCACTTGCTTTTGTTCATTCACGTGTCCATCCATTTTCATCTTAAGTTAATCTTTTAAAGGATGAAAGATGAGAGTTTAGAAAACAATGTAAAAAGCTGTGTCTAACAAATATTGGAAAGGGTTCCTATATGAGAGGAAATATATGCATGGAGGAGAGATTAATGGGGGAAAATCATGTCATTCTCAACAGAGTCTTAAAAGGTGAACCTAAGAAAATTCACAAAATTTGTCATGATGCAAAAGATAAATCTAAAAGCCCAGACATGGGGAAGGGTAATAGTACGCAATCGCTCAGAATGATGGGCTGGGAAATAAGTCCCTGGGTGGGGATAAATTGTGTTTGACCTTACTGCAGACTTGTCTTCCGTGGATAAATGGATAGATCCTGTAATTGTATTTCCATTTGTTTGTCCTTCTTCTCCCAGCTTCAATGACACTTGAAGACTGTACATGTTTGTAATCCTCACTCAAGCAAAATAGAGTGTCCTTTCATATAAGCTTCCACAGTACCTATGTATACATGTATGTGGCTGTTAAATATATGCTTACCCCTTAGGTTAAAAGACATCTCAAGTACTAACTCTTTTGAATGACTGTCAGCAACAACGCAAATAGCTAGAGGAAGATTTTTTGACTCTCCCAGGGACATAAGATTTCTCCCACAAAGCTACAATACTCTTGATAATTTCTTCAAGCATACCAATTATTAAGTTATGCCAATTGGTTTGCAGTCTTTCCCCACTAAGTTACCTCTTCTTGAGAAAAGAGAATGATTTTCTCTTTTCTATCAATACATAATCTTTGGTCTATCCAATACTAGGTTCCCAAAATTATTCTATGTAGGAATTGAATATACACTTATCTATCACAAAGACAGGGAAATGTTTTTAGACTTTTTTTGTATGTCCTGTGTTTGTGATAGTTCCTGATACATAATAGGTGCTCAATAGATGTGAACAGGGTTGAAGTACAGAAAATCTATCTTGCATCCATGAGGTTACTATTGGTGAAGAATCTCCATTCTTCACCTTAGGTGACTAAGGTGAAAGATATATTGGTGCATAGATTTGATATATTGCATTTAATCAGAGAATTTTGTGGTCAACATAGAAATAAAATGTTGGGGAAATTTTGCTCATTATGACTATTCCAACCTTACTGGAAATAATTATATGAGCTTATCAACACTTCAATTGGGTATACAGATTTCCTCAGCCATCAAGTTTCATAGTTGTATTCTTTACTATGTTATTCTCAATTCCAGCATCACATCTGAAATCTAGATTCTAACTTCATACACTCTGATCATTACCTCCAATTCTCGTTACTATTTCCCATTGATCCCACTTGTTTGTTTCAGAATCTAACACTTCCCTCTTTTTCCAAATTGCTAAGGATGTTGAACATTTCATCATATATTTTTGGCCATTTGTACTTCTTGTT